>MU847449.1:0-145275 GCA_032690845.1 Eleusine coracana subsp. coracana | reverse complement strand
GTAAGCACACAAAAAGGAGACCTTAACCTTAAAACGAGTGTAACTTTTGCGTTCGTTGTCCGTTTGGGGCATACTTTTCTAGAAAGCTTGCGGCGAGTGACAAAAAAGCAAAATTCAATGAGTAGAATAAGTAATAAAAAAATAACTTCCCATAGTTGAGATACCGCTCTGAATACCTCCTACTGCCAGCATGTTACATTCAATACAGCGTCGAACTCCATCGCGGTGGAGGACTCGCCCACCGTATCATGAATTGCGCCAGACTACCACGTTTGGTACACAAGGAACCATGGAAGATACCCATCATTTGGGCACATGGTTCAACACACCGTGGTGTACCACATGAAAAAAGAGACCTATGACCTAAAACAAGCGTAACTTTGCATTTGTTGTCCGATGGGCATACTTTTTTTTCTAAAATGCTTACAGCGAGTCCAACACCGACAAAAGCGAAATTCAAAGAGTAGAATAGTATATAATTTTTTAGAAAATAAATAATTCCCTATGGTTGAGATACTCCCGAATACCTCTTACTGCCAGCATGTTACATTCAATACAACATCGAACTCCATCACGCTGGAGGACTCGCCCACCATATCATTAACCGTGCCTAGACTACCATTATGGGTGCACAAGGAACCATGGAAGGTAACCCACATCCCTCAGCCCACGCGGTTCAGCACACCGTGGGTGTAAGCACATGAAAAAGGAGACCTATAACCTATAACGAGTGTATCTATTGCGTCCCTTGTCTATTCGGGCATACTTTTTTTCTAGAAAGCTTGCAGTGAGGCCAACACTGACAAAAAAGTGAAATTCAAAGAGTAGAATAGTATATAAGTTTTTACAAATAAATACTTCCCTATGGTTGAGATACCGCTCCGAATACCTCTTACTGCCAGCAGGTTACATTCAATACAGCGTTGAACTCCATCGCGGTGGCCCACCATATCATGTAACCGCGCCTAGACTACCGTGTTTATGGGTACACAAGGAACCATGGAAGGTAACTCACATCCCTCGGCCACGTGGTTCAGCACACCGTGGGTGGTAAGCACATGAAAAAGGAGACCTATAAGTCTAAACAAGTGTATCTTTTGTGTCCCTTGTCCTTTCGGGGCATACTTTTTTTCTAGAAAGCTTGCAGCGAGGTCAAAATCGACAAAAAGTGAAATTCAATGAGTAGATAGTATATAACTTTATAAAAGTAAATACTTCCCTATGGTTGAGATACAAACCCCGAATGCCTCCTACTGCTAGCATGTTACATTCAATACAGCGTCGAACTCCATCGCGGTGGAGGACTCGCCCACCCTATCATGAACCGCGCCTAGACTACCGAGTTTATGGGTACACAAGAAATCATGTAAGGTAACCCACATCCCTCGGCCATGCGGTTCAGCACACCATGGGTGTAAGCACACAAAAAAGGAGACCTATAACCTAAAACGAGTGTAACTTTTGTGTTCATTGTCCGTTCGGGGCATACTTCGTTTTCTAGAAAGCTTGCGGCGAGGCCAACACTGACAAAAAGTGAAATTCAATGAGTAGAATAGTATATAATGTTTACAAATAAATACTTCCCTAAGGTTGAGACACCGCCCCGAATACCTCCTACTGCTAGCATGGTTACATTCAATACAGCGTCGAACTCCATCGCGGTGGACGACTCGCCCACCGTATCACGAATTGCGCCCAGACTACCACGTTTATGGGTACACAAGGAACCATGGAAGGTAACCACATCATTTGGGCACATGGTTCATTACACCGTGGATGTAACCACATGAAAAAGGAGACCTATAACCTCAAACAAGCGTAACTTTTGCATTTGTTGTCCGATTAGTGCATACTTTTTTTTCTAAAAAGCTTACAGCGAGGCCAACACTGACAAAAAGCTAAATTCAAGAGTAGAATAGTATATAATTTTTTTACAAAATAAATAATTCCTTATAGTTGAGATACTGCCCCAAATTCCTCTTACTGCCAGCATGTTACATTCAATACAGTGTCGAACTCCATCGCGGTGGAGGACTCGCCCACCATATCATTAACCGCGCCTAGACTACCGTGTTTATGGGTGCACAAGGAACCATGGAAGGTAACCCACATCCCTCCGCCACACGGTTCAGCACACCGTGGGTGTAAGCACATGAAAAAGGAGACCTATACCCTAAAACGAGTGTATCTTTTGCGTCCCTTGTCCGTTCGGGGCATAGTTTTTTCCAGAAAGCTTGTGGTGAGGCCAACACTAGTAAACAAGCGAAATTCAAAGAGTAGAATAGTAAATAATTTTATAAAAAATAAATACTTCCCAATGGTTGAGATACCGCTCCAAATACCTCCTACTGCCAGCATGTTACATTCAATACAGCGTCAAACTCGATCGCGGTGGAGGACTCGCCCACCCTATCATGAACCGCGCCTAGACTACCGAGTTTATGGGTACACAAGGAATCATGTAATGTAACCCACATCCCTCGGCCACGCGGTTCAGCACACCATGGGTGTAAAAACACAAAAAAGGAGACCTATAACCTAAAACGAGCGTAACTTTTGCGTTCGTTGACCGTTCAGGACATACTTGTTTTCTAGAAAGCTTGCGGCGAGGCCAACACTGACAAAAAGTGAAATTCAATGAGTTTAATAGTATATAACTTTATAAAAATAAATACTTCCCAATGGTTGAGATATCGCCCCGAATACCTCCTACTGCTAGCATGTTACATTCAATACAGCGTCGAACTCCATCGCGGTGGAGTCGTTGCCCACCCTATCATGAACCGCGCCTAGACTACCGAGTTTGTGGGTACACAAGGAGTCATGTAAGGTAACCCACATCCCTCGGCCTCGCAGTTCAGCACACCGCGGGTGTAAGCACAAGAAAAAGGAGACCTATAACCTAAACGATTGTATCTTTTGCGTCCCTTGCCCGTTCGGGCATACTTTTTTTCCAGAAAGCTTGCAGTGAGGCCAACACCAACAAAAAAGCGAAATTCAAAGAGTAGAATAGTATATAGTTTTATAAAAAATAAATACTTCCCTATGGTTGAGACACCGCCCCGAATACCTCCTACTGCCAGCATGTTACATTCAATACAGCGTTGAACTCCATCGCGGTGGAGGACTCGCCCACACTATCATGAACCACGCCTAGACTACCGAGGTTTATGGGTACACAAGGAACCATGGAAGGTAACCCACATCCCTCGGCCACGCGGTTCAGAACACCGTGGGTGTAAGCACATGAAAAAAGGAGACCTATAACCTAAAATGAGTGTATCTTTTGCGTCCCTTTTCCGTTCGGGACATACTTCTTTTCCAGAAAGCTTGCGGTGAGGCCAACATCAACAAAAAGCAAAATTCAATGAGTAGAATAGTACATAACTTTATAAAAAATAAATACTTCCCTATGGTTGATATACCGCCCAGAATACCTCCTACTACTAGCATGTTACATTCAATACAGCGTGGAACTACATCGCGGTGGAGGACTCGCCCACCCTGTCATGAACCGCGCCTAGACTACCGAGTTTATGGGTACACAAGGAACCATGTAAGGTAACCCACATCCCTCGGCCACGCAGTTCAGCACACCATGGGTGTAAGCACACAAAAAAGGAGACCTATAACCTAAAACAAGCGTAACTTTTGCATTCGTTGTCCGTTCGGGCACACTTGTTTTCTAGAAAGCTTGCAGCGAGGCCAACACCGACAAAAAGTGAAATTCAATGAGTAGAATAGTATATAACTTTATAAAAAATAAATACTTCCCTATGGTTGAGATACCTCCTCGAATACCTCCTACTGCTAGCATGTTACATTCAATACAGCATCGAACTCCATCGTGGTGGAGGACTCGCCCACCGTATCATGAACCACGCCTAGACTACCGAGTTTATGGGTTCACAAGGAACCATGGAAGGTGACCCACATCCCTCGGCCACGCGGTTCAGCACACGGTGGGTGTAAGCACATGAAAAAGGAGACCTATAACCTAAAACGAGTGTATCTTTTGCGTCCCATGTCCGTTCGGGGCATACTTTTTTCCAGAAAGCTTGCGGTGAGGCCAACATGGACAAAAAAGCGAAATCAAAGAGTAGAATAGTATATAATTTTATAAAAAATAAATACTTCCCTATGGTTGAGATACTGCCCCAAATACCTCCTACTGCCAGCATGTTACATTCAATAAAGCGTCAAATTCGATCGCGGTGGAGGACTCGCCCACCCTATCATGAACCGCGCCTAGACTACCGAGTTTATGGGTACACAAGGAATCATGTAAGGTAACCCAGATCCCTCGGCCTCGCGGTTCAGCACACCATGGGTGTAAAAACACAAAAAAGGAGACCTATAACCTAAAACGAACGTAACTTTTGCGTTCGTTGTCCGTTCGGGGCACACTTGTTTTCTAGAAAGCTTGCGGCGAGGCCAACACCAACAAAGAGCGAAATTCAAAGAGTAGAATAGTATATAATTTTATAAAAGACAAATACTTCCCTATGGTTGAGATACCGCCCCGAATACGTCCTACTGCCAGCATGTTACATTCAATACAGCGTCGAACTCCATCGCAGTGGAGGACTCGCCCACCCTATCATGAACCACGCCTAGACTATCGAGTTTATGGGTACACAAGAAATCATGTAAGGTAACCAACATCCCTCGGCCACGCGGTTCAGGACACCATGGGTGTAAGCACACAAAAAAGGAGACCTATAACCTAAAACGAGCGTAACTTTTGCGTTCATTGTCCGTTCGGGGCATACTTTTTTTCTAGAAAGCTTGCAGCGAGGCCAACACCGACAAAAAGTGAAATTCAATGAGTAGAATAGTATATATTTTTTACAAAATGAATACTTCCCTATGGTTGAGATACCACCGCGAATACCTCCTACTGCTAGCATGTTACATTCAATAGCGTCGAACTCTACCGCGGTGGAGGACTCGCCCACCGTATCATGAACCGTGCCTAGACTACCGAGTTTATGGGTACACAAGGAGTCATGTAAGGTAACCCACATCCCTCGGCCTCGCAGTTCAGCACACCGCGGGTGTAAGCACATGAAAAGGAGACCTATAACCTAAAACGATTGTATCTTTTGCGTCCCTTGCTCGTTCGGGCATACTTTTTTTCCAGAAAGCTTGCAGTGAGGCCAACACCAACAAAAAAGCGAAATTCAATGAGTAGAATAGTATATAGTTTTATAAAAAATAAATACTTCCCTATGGTTGAGACACCGCCCCGAATACCTCCTACTGCTAGCATGTTACATTCAATACAGCGTTGAACTCCATCGCGGTGGAGGACTCGCCCACACTATCATGAACCACGCCTAGACTACCGAGTTTATGGGTACACAAGGAACCATGGAAGGTAACCCACATCCCTCAGCCACACGGTTCAGCACACCGTGGGTGTAAGCACATGAAAAAGGAGACCTATACCCTAAAACGAGTGTATCTTTTGCGTCCCTTGTCCGTTCGGGGCATACTTTTTTTCCAGAAAGCTTGCGGTGAGGCCAACACTAACAAAAAAGCGAAATTCAAAGAGTAGAATAGTAAATAATTTTATAAAAAATAAATACTTCCCAATGGTTGAGATACCGCTCCAAATACCTCCTACTGCCAGCATGTTACATTCAATACAGCGTCAAACTCGATCGCGGTGGAGGACTCGCCCACCCTATCATGAACCGCGCCTAGACTACCGAGTTTATGGGTACACAAGGAATCATGTAATGTAACCCACATCCCTCGGCCACGCGGTTCAGCACACCATGGGTGTAAAAACACAAAAAAGGAGACCTATAACCTAAAACGAACGTAACTTTTGCGTTCGTTGACCGTTTGGGGCATACTTGTTTTCTAGAAAGCTTGCGGCGAGGCCAACACTGACATAAAGTGAAATTCAAAGAGTATAATAGTATATAACTTTATAAAAAATAAATACTTCCCAATGGTTGAGATACCGCCCCGAATACCTCCTACTGCTAGCATGTTACATTCAATACAGCGTCGAACTCCATCGCGGTGGAGTCATCGCCCACCCTATCATGAACCGCGCCTAGACTACCGAGTTTATGGGTACACAAGGAGTCATGTAAGGTAACCCGCATCCCTCGGCCTCGCAGTTCAGCACACCGCGGGTGTAAGCACATGAAAAAGGATACCTATAACCTAAAACGATTGTATCTTTTGCGTCCCTTGCCCGTTCGGGCATACTTTTTTTCCAGAAAGCTTGCAGTGAGGCCAACACCAACAAAAAAGCGAAATTCAAAGAGTAGAATAGTATATAGTTTTATAAAAAATAAATACTTCCCTATGGTTGAGACACCGCCCCGAATACCTCCTACTGCCAGCATGTTACATTCAATACAGCGTTGAACTCCATCGCGGTGGAGGACTCGCCCACACTATCATGAACCACGCCTAGACTACCGAGTTTATGGGTACACAAGGAACCATGGAAGGTAACCCACATTCCTCGGCCACACGGTTCAGAACACCGTGGGTGTAAGCACATGAAAAAGGAGACCTATAACCTAAAATGAGTGTATCTTTTGCGTCCCTTTTCCGTTCGGGACATACTTTTTTTCCAGAAAGCTTGCGGTGAGGCCAACACCAACAAAAAGCAAAATTCAATGAGTAGAATAGTATATAACTTTATAAAAAATAAATACTTCCCTATGGTAGATATACCGCCCCGAATACCTCCTACTACTAGCATGTTACATTCAATACAGCGTGGAACTCCATCGCGGTGGAGGACTCACCCACCCTGTCATGAACCGCGCCTAGACTACCAAGTTTATGGGTACACAAGGAACCATGTAAGGTAACCCACATCCCTCGGCCACGCGGTTCAGCACACCATGGGTGTAAGCACACAAAAAAGGAGACCTATAACCTAAAACAAGCGTAACTTTTGCATTCGTTGTCCGTTCGGGGCACACTTGTTTTCTAGAAAGCTTGCAGCGAGGCCAACACCGACAAAAAGTGAAATTCAATGAGTAGAATAGTATATAACTTTATAAAAAATAAATACTTCCCTATGGTTGAGATACCTCCTCGAATACCTCCTACTGCTAGCATGTTACATTCAATACAGCATCGAACTCCATCGTGGTGGAGGACTCGCCCACCGTATCATGAACCACGCCTAGACTACCGAGTTTATGGGTTCACAAGGAACCATGGAAGGTGACCCACATCCCTCGGCCACGCGGTTCAGCACACGGTGGGTGTAAGCACATGAAAAAGGAGACCTATAACCTAAAACGAGTGTATCTTTTGCGTCCCATGTCCGTTCGGGGCATACTTTTTTCCAGAAAGCTTGCGGTGCGGCCAACATGGACAAAAAAGCGAAATTCAAAGAGTAGAATAGTATATAATTTTATAAAAAATAAATACTTCCCTATGGTTGAGATACTGCCCCAAATACCTCCTACTGCCAGCATGTTACATTCAATAAAGCGTCAAATTCGATTGCGGTGGAGGACTCGCCCACCCTATCATGAACCGCGCCTAGACTACCGAGTTTATGGGTACACAAGGAATCATGTAAGGTAACCCAGATCCCTCGGCCTCGCGGTTCAGCACACCATGGGTGTAAAAACACAAAAAAGTAGACCTATAACCTAAAACGAACGTAACTTTTGCGTTCGTTGTCCGTTCGGGGCACACTTGTTTTCTAGAAAGCTTGCGGCGAGGCCAACACCAACAAAGAGCGAAATTCAAAGAGTAGAATAGTATATAATTTTATAAAAGACAAATACTTCCCTATGGTTGAGATACCGCCCCGAATACGTCCTACTGCCAGCATGTTACATTCAATACAGCGTCAAACTCCATCGCAGTGGAGGACTCGCCCACCCTATCATGAACCACGCCTAGACTATCGAGTTTATGGGTACACAAGAAATCATGTAAGGTAACCAACATCCCTCGGCCACGCGGTTCAGGACACCATGGGTGTAAGCACACAAAAAAGGAGACCTATAACCTAAAACGAGCGTAACTTTTGCGTTCATTGTCCGTTCGGGGCATACTTTTTTTCTAGAAAGCTTGCAGCGAGGCCAACACCGACAAAAAGTGAAATTCAATGAGTAGAATAGTATATATTTTTTTACAAAATGAATACTTCCCTATGGTTGAGATACCACCGCGAATACCTCCTACTGCTAGCATGTTACATTCAATAGCGTCGAACTCTACCGCGGTGGAGGACTCGCCCACCGTATCATGAACCGTGCCTAGACTACCGAGTTTATGGGTACACAAGGAGTCATGTAAGGTAACCCACATCCCTCGGCCTCGCAGTTCAGCACACCGCGGGTGTAAGCACATGAAAAAGGAGACCTATAACCTAAAACGATTGTATCTTTTGCGTCCCTTGCCCGTTCGGGCATACTTTTTTTCCAGAAAGCTTGCAGTGAGGCCAACACCAACAAAAAAGCGAAATTCAATGAGTAGAATAGTATATAGTTTTATAAAAAATAAATACTTCCCTATGGTTGAGACACCGCCCCGAATACCTCCTACTGCCAGCATGTTACATTCAATACAGCGTTGAACTCCATCGCGGTGGAGGACTCGCCCACACTATCATGAACCACGCCTAGACTACCGAGTTTATGGGTACACAAGGAACCATGGAAGGTAACCCACATCCCTCAGCCACACGGTTCAGCACACCGTGGGTGTAAGCACATGAAAAAGGAGACCTATACCCTAAAACGAGTGTATCTTTTGCGTCCCTTGTCCGTTCGGGGCATACTTTTTTCCAGAAAGCTTGCGGTGAGGCCAACACTAACAAAAAAGCGAAATTCAAAGAGTAGAATAGTAAATAATTTTATAAAAAATAAATACTTCCCAATGGTTGAGATACCGCTCCAAATACCTCCTACTGCCAGCATGTTACATTCAATACAGCGTCAAACTCGATCGCGGTGGAGGACTCGCCCACCCTATCATGAACCGCGCCTAGACTACCGAGTTTATGGGTACACAAGGAATCATGTAATGTGACCCACATCCCTCGGCCACGCGGTTCAGCACACCATGGGTGTAAAAACACAAAAAAGGAGACCTATAACCTAAAACGAACGTAACTTTTGCGTTCGTTGACCGTTTGGGGCATACTTGTTTTCTAGAAAGCTTGCGGCGAGGCCAACACTGACATAAAGTGAAATTCAAAGAGTATAATAGTATATAACTTTATAAAAAATAAATACTTCCCAATGGTTGAGATACCGCCCTGAATACCTCCTACTGCTAGCATGTTACATTCAATACAGCGTCGAACTCCATCGCGGTGGAGTCATCGCCCACCCTATCATGAATCGCGCCTAGACTACCGAGTTTATGGGTACACAAGGAGTCATGTAAGGTAACCCGCATCCCTCGGCCTCGCAGTTCAGCACACCGCGGGTGTAAGCACATGAAAAAGGAGACCTATAACCTAAAACGATTGTATCTTTTGCGTCCCTTGCCCGTTCGGGCATACTTTTTTTCCAGAAAGCTTGCAGTGAGGCCAACACCAACAAAAAAGCGAAATTCAAAGAGTAGAATAGTATATAGTTTTATAAAAAATAAATACTTCCCTATGGTTGAGACACCGCCCCGAATACCTCCTACTGCCAGCATGTTACATTCAATACAGCGTTGAACTCCATCGCGGTGGAGGACTCGCCCACACTATCATGAACCACGCCTAGACTACCGAGTTTATGGGTACACAAGGAACCATGGAAGGTAACCCACATTCCTCGGCCACGCGGTTCAGAACACCGTGGGTGTAAGCACATGAAAAAGGAGACCTATAACCTAAAATGAGTGTATCTTTTGCGTCCCTTTTCTGTTCGGGACATACTTTTTTTCCAGAAAGCTTGCGGTGAGGCCAACACCAACAAAAAGCAAAATTCAATGAGTAGAATAGTATATAACTTTATAAAAAATAAATACTTCCCTATGGTTGATATACCGCCCCGAATACCTCCTACTACTAGCATGTTACATTCAATACAGCGTGGAACTCCATCGCGGTGGAGGACTCACCCACCCTGTCATGAACCGCGCCTAGACTACCAAGTTTATGGGTACACAAGGAACCATGTAAGGTAACCCACATCCCTCGGCCACGCGGTTCAGCACACCATGGGTGTAAGCACACAAAACAAGCGTAACTTTTGCATTCGTTGTCCGTTCGGGGCACACTTGTTTTCTAGAAAGCTTGCAGCGAGGCCAACACCGACAAAAAGTGAAATTCAATGAGTAGAATAGTATATAACTTTATAAAAAATAAATACTTCCCTATGGTTGAGATACCTCCTCGAATACCTCCTACTGCTAGCATGTTACATTCAATACAGCATCGAACTCCATCGTGGTGGAGGACTCGCCCACCGTATCATGAACCACGCCTAGACTACCGAGTTTATGGGTTCACAAGGAACCATGGAAGGTGACCCACATCCCTCGGCCACGCGGTTCAGCACACGGTGGGTGTAAGCACATGAAAAAGGAGACCTATAACCTAAAACGAGTGTATCTTTTGCGTCCCTTGTCCGTTCGGGGCATACTTTTTTCCAGAAAGCTTGCGGTGAGGCCAACATGGACAAAAAAGCGAAATTCAAAGAGTAGAATAGTATATAATTTTATAAAAAATAAATACTTCCCTATGGTTGAGATACTGCCCCAAATACCTCCTACTGCCAGCATGTTACATTCAATACAGCGTCGAACTCGATCGCGGTGGAGGACTCGCCCACCCTATCATGAACCGCGCCTAGACTACCGAGTTTATGGGTAACAAGGAATCATGTAAGGTAACCCAGATCCCTCGGCCTCGCGGTTCAGCACACCATGGGTGTAAAAACACAAAAAAGGAGACCTATAACCTAAAACGAGCGTAACTTTTGCGTTCGTTGTCCGTTCGGGGGACACTTGTTTTCTAGAAAGCTTGCGGCAAGGCCAACACCAACAAAGAGCGAAATTCAAAGAGTAGAATAGTATATAATTTTATAAAAGACAAATACTTCCCTATAGTTGAGATACCGCTCTGAATACCTCATACTGCCAGCATGTTACATTCAATACAGCGTCGAACTCCATCGCGGTGGAGGACTCGCCCACCGTATCATGAACTGCGCCTAGACTACCACGTTTATAGGTACACAAGGAACCATGGAAGATAACCCACATCATTTGGGCACATGGTTCAACACACCGTGGATGTAACCACATGAAAAAGGAGACCTATAACCTAAAACAAGCGTAACTTTTGCATTCGTTGTCCGATTGGGGCATACTTTTTTTTTCTAAAATGCTTACAGCGAGGCCAACACCGACAAAAAGCGAAATTCAAAGAGTAGAATAGTATATAATTTTTTACAAAATAAATAATTCCCTATGGTTGAGATACTGCCCCGAATACCTCTTACTGCCAGCATGTTACATTCAATACAGCATCAAACTCCATCACGCTGGAGGACTCGCCCACCATATCATTAACCGTGCCTAGACTACCATGTTTATGGGTGCACAAGGAACCATGGAAGGTAACCCACATCCCTCAGCCACGCGGTTCAGCACACCGTGGGTGTAAGCACATGAAAAAGGAGACCTATAACCTATAACGAGTGTATCTATTGCGTCCCTTGTCTATTCGGGGCATACTTTTTTTCTAGAAAGCTTGCAGTGAGGCCAACACTGACAAAAAAGTGAAATTCAAAGAGTAGAATAGTATATAAGTTTTTACAAAATAAATACTTCCCTATGGTTGAGATACCGCTCCGAATACCTCTTACTGCCAGCATGTTACATTCAATACAGCGTTGAACTCCATCGCGGTGGCCCACCATATCATTAACCGCGCCTAGACTACCGTGTTTATGGGTACACAAGGAACCATGGAAGGTAACTCACATCCCTCGGCCATGCGGTTCAGCACACCGTGGGTGTAAGCACATGAAAAAGGAGACCTATAACCTAAAACAAGTGTATCTTTTGTGTCCCTTGTCCTTTCGGGGCATACTTTTTTTCTAGAAAGCTTGCAGCGAGGTCAAAATCGACAAAAAGTGAAATTCAACGAGTAGAGTAGTATATAACTTTATAAAAGTAAATACTTCCCTATGGTTGAGATACAACCCCGAATGCCTCCTACTGCTATCATGTTACATTCAATACAGCGTCGAACTCCATCGCGGTGGAGGACTCGCCCACCCTATCATGAACCGCGCCTAGACTACCGAGTTTATGGGTACACAAGAAATCATGTAAGGTAACCCACATCTCTCGGCCATGCGGTTCAGCACACCATGGGTGTAAGCACACAAAAAAGGAGACCTATAACCTAAAACGAGTGTATCTTTTGCGTCCCTTGTCCGTTCGGGGCATACTTGTTTTCTAGAAAGCTTGCGGTGAGGCCAACACCGACAAAAAAGCAAAATTCAAAGAGTAGAATAGTATATAATTTTTTACAAAATAAATACTTCCCTATGGTTGACATACCGCCCCGAATACCAACTACTGCCAGCATGTTACATTCAATACAGCGTCAAACTCCATCACGGTGGAGGACTCGCCCACCCTATCATGAACCACGCCTAGACTACCGAGTTTATGGGTACACAAGGAATCATGTAAGGTAACCCACATCCCTCGGCCACGAGGTTCAGCACACAATGGGTGTAAGTACATAAAAAAGGAGAGCTATAACCTAAAATGAGCGTAACTTTTGCGTTCATTGTCCGTTCGGTGCATACTTGTTTTCTAGAAAGCTTGCAGCGAGGCCAACACCGAAAAAAGTGAAATTCAATAAGTAGAATAGTATATAACTTTATAAAAAATAAATACTTCCCTATGGTTGAGATACCACCCTGAATGCCTCCTACTGCTAGCTTGTTACATTCAATACAGCATCGAACTCCATCGCGGTAGAGGACTCGCCCACCCTATCATGAACCGCGCCTACACTACCGAGTTTATGTGATGAGGACATCACTCCAAAGGATACATGCAACACTCCTCCAATTTTGGACTTGCAAGGTCCAATGACTTGAGCTCGTGCACGACGACTAAATTTAGAGGTGAGCTTGTTCCTACGTTCTTTATTATATGTCACTTTTGAGAATGGTTTGCTACCTAATGATTATATTATAATTTGGAACCATGGAGAGGACCAGGAGATGATGGGAGAAGGACTTGGAGACGTGGAGGACCAGCAAGGACGTGAAAGCCAAGGTGGAGGCCCAACCAAAACCAACTTCGACTCTGTTTTGGGGCTCAGGACCAGTCTGCACTAAAACGGATGCCCAAGACGCATACGGACTCGGATTTGGACATTCTACATATGCACAGAAAGATAAGAATAAGACATTTCCAATGCCGCCGGTCTCATATCAAATTTCATCCGTAGTCATCAGGAATCGTCGAAACAAGAGAGAGTCCAGAATCTGTTTCGGTGCTGTGTCGCCTGTTTTTGGCCTTTGGGCTTTGTATCTAGTTGAGCCCAAGTAGGGGTGTGTCCAGAGGGTCTTGCACAATCCTAGGGTCTTCATATACAGCCGCCACCGCACCATTAGGGTTCAGGTTTTGCTTAGATTATTCTGTTCATAACAGTTTCGCTGTCATCACAGTTTGTGAGACCCCAACTTCGTGAGATTCATAATACATCTGCAATTGTGTTGCTTTCTTCTTTGTTCTTGCTTGTGTTCTTGATTCACAGGCAGGGATTAGCCTTCTCGGCGAGGTCAATCGTTTTAGGACGGTTGATAACTAGAGGAGACGTCGTGCTGTGATTGCGGGGTTTAGAATGTGCTGTTTTGAAGCCGGATTGATTTGTGTGTTGCCTCCGACCAAATCAACATATCCAGAACCTTTCGGAAGATCGAGAACCCTTGTCCACATCAAGTGGTAATCAGAGCTTCAGGTGCACCGTCAGGTTCGTACTACCCTTAGTTAATTTTGTTTTGTGTTCATCCTATCGTCCATAGAAAAGCCCAAAAAATTTTTCCCTCTGCCCATAACCACGTGTTTAGCCTTTGCATATTTCAATTTCAGTGTCCGTAGTGTTGAGTTTGTGCCCTAGTTCTTGTTTAGTTGCTGGTTTAGTTTGTGTTTTTGTTGTCAGTAGTGTTTCCCTTGCAACCCTAGCCGCCATCCCCTTCACCATCCTCTGCTTTGTTGCCTTTTTGTACTAGGGTTGATTGATCGACACACCTAGCCTAGTCCCGCCCTAATCCCACCCTGAACACACCATCAACACCCCGGACCAATCCCCACAAATTCCACTTTCCGCTGCATCCATGCCGCCAAAAAAAAAAACTTACCCGATCCCTAACCCGACTCGGGTTTCTGGAAAACCGACTCCAACCCCCCTTCGGTAAAACGGGCATAACTTTTGGCTCGGTTGTCCGTTTTGGCTGAAATTTTTATAGGAGATTCTTGATTCAAAATTGGGCATCCACACTCGGCTACGCCCTGTGTGCCCTCGTCAAAAAATTCAAAAATAATCGGGAAGATAAAGAAAAAAATAATTTAAGTTTAAACCTGACGTTTTCTGCAACTTCAAGATTTTCTGTAGGCCACATCCTACCTCTGTTTGAGCTGAAATTTTTTGTGGATTCTCCTCCATTTTTAGTGAGTTGGAGAAAAATTTCAAAAAAATAAAATCAAAAAAAAAGAAATTTGGGATTTCTATTAGTGCTACATCTAGCCCCCTGAAATTTCTGGATTTGGCTATTTTGCACTTAGCCCCCTATTATCGCCTGTGTGCCTTTGTCTCCTTGTTTCTACTTTGCTATCACTACTATTCTAGGACATACTTAGACCAGCAGCTAGGGACAAGTTACTTGGGCACTTATTCAGCTTTACTATCTGTTTTTGATTTGTGTTCCACTCACATATGTATATTTGGCCTTCCTAGCTCTACATATTTCTTCTGGACAGCACACAGGTTATTTTGTGACCCTTGCAATCATGGAACATATCTCTCTGGTATCCTTTGCTTTGCTTTTCAGAACTTTGTAAGAGCTTTGTAAGGAGTCTCCTTTTGTTGTGTTGAGAGGCACCACTGCTTAGCTGTTTTGTAGGGATAACCTTCACTGTTTGTTTCCTGTTTTGGTGTTTGTGATGGCAGGAAGTGACGACGGAGAGATGGCTTCACCCTCACAATTTGCTGAGTGCGTGAGTCAAGAGCAGCTCTAGAAGGCTTTGCAGGCTGCTCAGAGTGATTTGGCAGAGACGATCACCAGAGCCGTTACTGATGCGGTCAGCAATCTTCACATTGGAGAAAGCATCGAGCGGTTAGAGAAGCGGGTCTCTATGTTAACCGATCAGGTTGTTGCATTGGAGACTGCTCCTAAAACCAAAAATACGAACACCAATAACAACAACAACGACGTTGAAGACGTCCATGATGAAGACACGGTGTATAAGGCTGATGGCACCGTGGATAGGTCAGCTACAAGGACCGCACAATTACAACGTCGTTTGCAACATAACACTCAAGGTATGGGTGGTTTCCATAACTACAACCGTCGTCCACACGGTAAATATGCTCCAGATGACCCGTATGCTAAAATTAAGTTTTCAATTCCTTCATTTTCGGGTCAGTATGATGGTAATGTTTATCTTGATTGGGAGATGACTGTAGAACAAAAATTTAATGCCCACCTTGTTCCTAAACAACATAGAGTTAGACAAGCTACTAGTGAGTTTAAGGACTTTGCTATTGTTTGGTGGAGTGGTCTAGCTGCTGAAACTGATTTGCCTACTACTTGGGAAGAACTTAAGGTAGCAATGCGTGATCGTTTTATTCCCCCTTCTTTTTATAGAGAGATTCATAATAAACTGTAACGTTTAGACCAAGGAGATAAAACTGTTCAGAAGTATTTTAGTGAGCTTCAGAAGGGATTAGATTTGTCGCTTTTATTCTGGTTTAAGAAAAGAAATTCAGGACATCCTTGATTATAAAGAATATTATACCCTCACCTAGTGTTTCCAGTATGCTATGCTTGCAGAGAAAGAATCACAGGGACTTTTCCAGGCTTTTGAGGAGTACAGCAAGTCAAGGAACTCCTACCCCCCACGCTCGACGGGGACTTCGGGGCTGCCCAGGCTATCTTTCCGGCCGCCCCCACCAGCAGCTACCAAGGGAACCAGTGTTGTTTCTGCAGCCCCAAGATCAGCCCCTGCACCTTCTATGCGCTCAAGTAAACTTTCTGTGCAGGTACCAGCTAGTAGTGCCTCCTCTGTTGCTTCGACAGGGCGCACTATAGGGATTCAGTGCCACCGCTGCCATGAACTTGGTCATGTGCAGAAAGATTGTCCAAGTAGGCGGGCATATGTGGCGACAGATGATGATGGTTACATGAGCACCTCCGATGTGGAGGATGAGGAGGAGGACATCACTGCCACCGGCAGTGACCTCGTCCTTGGATGCAGAGACACCACGGGATACATGAAAATTATTGTTCAACGTGTCCTTAGTACACAAGTTCATCAGCCCGAGACGATACAGCGCCACAACTTGTTCCAGATTTTCTTCGTCATCAAGAACCACCGAGCACGTGTCATCATTGATGGAGGGAGCTGCAATAACTTGGTGAGTTCTGATGTGGTCAACAAGCTTGCTTTGACCACACGTCCACATCCACATCCGTACTACATTCAGTGGTTAAACGACTCTGGCAAAGCTAAGGTAATACAAACTTGTAGAGTTCCTTTTTCCATTGGTTCTTATGTGGATTCTGTTGATTGTGATGTCGTACCCATGCAAGCATGTTCACTTTTATTGGGTAGACCTCAGGAATTTGATAATGATGCTGTACACCATGGTAGAAGTAATAAGTACACTTTTAAGCATAAAGGAACTAAAATTACTTTGTTACCAATGACCCCTGCTGAAATTGTACAAGCTAATTTAGAAAGAGCTGCTAGTTTGAAAAATAAAGATCCTGATATTCAACTACCTGTTAATTCTAATTCTACACCTAGTAATGTTAATGATTCTTCAAGTTCTAAGGGTGCTGGAATTAAATTACAAGGTCGTTCATGTCTTGCAACAAAATCTGAGCTTGCTGAAATTTCTGATAATGATGATATTTGCTATGCTTTGATATGCAAAGAAGCTTTATTTTCGCTTGATGATATTGCTTCTAGTGCTGTGTCTCCTGCTGTCACTAACCTTTTGCAGGAGTATGAGGATGTTTTTCCAGCTGAGATACCCCCAGGATTGCCACCTTTGAGAGGGATTGAGCATCAAATTGATTTGATTCTGGGTGCTACTTTGCCAAACCGTGCTGCTTATAGGACCAACCTTGAGGAGACTAAGGAGATACAACGACAAGTTCAAGACCTTTTGGATCGTGGGTATGTTCGTCAATCACTTAGTCCTTGTGCTGTTCCTGTACTTTTGGTTCCTAAGAAAGATGGTACTTGGCGTATGTGTGTAGATTGTAGAGCCATTAATAATATTACTATTAGGTATCGTCATCCTATTCCTAGGCTAGACGACATGCTTGATGAGTTATGTGGTGCTATAATTTTCACTAAAATTGATTTGCGTAGTGGCTACCATCAAATTAGAATGAAACTTGGAGACGAATGGAAAACAGCTTTCAAAACCAAATTTGGATTATATGAGTGGTTAGTAATGCCTTTTGGGTTAACTAATGCACCTAGTACTTTCATGCGCTTGATGAATGAGGTTTTAAGAGCTTTCATTGGCAAATTTGTGGTTGTTTACTTTGATGATATCTTGATTTATAGCAAATCTATAGATGAACATATGAATCATTTGCGCACTATTTTTGATGCTTTACGAGATGCACGTTTATTTGGTAACCTTGTGAAGTGCATCTTTTGCACGGATCGAGTCTCTTTTCTTGGCTATGTTGTGACTCCACAGGGAATTGAGGTGGATGAGGCGAAGATTGAAGCCATAAAGAGCTGGCCTGTACAAAAAACTATCACACAGGTGAGGAGTTTTCTTGGTTTTGCAGGTTTCTACCGCCGCTTTGTCAAAGATTTCAGCACCATTGCTGCACCTTTGCATGAGTTGACAAAGAAGGGCATTGATTTCCATTGGGGTAAGGTACATCATGAGTCTTTTGATGCTTTGAAGGATAAACTTACACATGCACCATTGCTGCAATTACCTAATTTTGATAAGATTTTTGAGCTTGAATGTGATGCTAGTGGTATAGGCATTGGTGGTGTTTTGATGCAAGATAGTAAACCTATTGCATACTTTAGTGAGAAAATTACTGGGCCTGTTTTGAATTACTCCACATATGATAAGGAATTGTATGCACTTGTACGTTGTTTAGAGACGTGGCGTCATTATTTGTTGCCCAAAGAATTTGTTATTCATTCTGATCATGAATCACTTAAGTATATTCATTCTCAATGTAATTTGAACCGTAGACATGCTAAATGGATTGAGTTTATTGAGTCTTTTCCTTACATTATTAAACATAAGAAAGGGAAGGATAATGTGATTGTTGATGCTTTATCTAGGCGCTATACTTTATTGTCTCAACTTGATTGTAGAATTTTTCGACTTGAGCCAATTAAAGAATAATATGCTGCTGATGTTGATTTTAAGGATGTATTGCTGCATTGTAAAGAAGGTCGTGCATGGAATAAATTTGTGTTGAATGATGGATTCTTGTTTAGAGCTAACCGCCTATGCATTCCAGTTGGTTCTGTTCGTCTTTTGTTGTTACACGAGGCGCATGGAGGTGGATTCATGGGTCATTTTGGTGCCAAGAAGAAGGAGGATATTTTGGCCACACACTTCTTTTGGCCAAGGATGAGGAAAGATGTTGAGCGCTTTGTTGCTCGCTGCACTACATGTCAAAAAGCTAAGTCTCGCTTGAATCCACATGGTTTATACATGCCACTTCCTGTTCCTTCTATTCCTTGGGCGGATATTTTTATGGACTTTGTTTTAGGACTGCCTAGGACTAAGAGGGGGAGTGATAGTATTTTTGTTGTTGTGGATAGATTTTCTAAGATGGCACACTTTATACCATGTCATAAGACTGATGATGCTAGTTATATTGCTGATCTCTTTTTCAAAGAAATTGTTCATTTGCATGGTATGCCTTCTACTATTGTTTTAGATCATGATGCAAAATTCTTGAGTCACTTTTGGCGCATGCTTTGGAATAAGTTGGGTACAAAGTTGTTGTTTTCTACAACTTGTCACCCACAAACTGATGGACAAACTGAGGTGGTGAACCGCACTTTGGGTACTATGTTGAGAGCTATTTTGAAGAAAAATTTGAAGCAATGGGAAGAATGTTTGCTTCATGTTGAGTTTGCATATAATCGGGTAACACATTCTACTACCAAGGTAAGTCCTTTCAATGTAGTGTATGGTTTTGATCCCCGTGCTCCACTTGATATACTTCCTCTACCTATTCATGAGAGAGTTCATGTTGATGCTAAGGAACGTGCTGAATTTATTTTAAAAATGCATGAGACCACTAGACTTAGCATTGAAAAGATGAATGACAAGTATAAAATTGCTGGTAGTAAAGGTAGAAAAGAAGTAAAACTTGATGTAGGAGATTTAGTATGGTTACACTTGAGAAAAGATAGATTTCCAGATTTGAGAAAGTCTAAATTAATGCCTAGAGCTAATGGTCCTTTTAAAATAATTGAGAAGATTAATGATAATGCATACAAACTTGAGTTGCCTCCTGAGTTCGGGGTTAGTCCTACTTTTAACATTTCAGATTTGAAACCATACTTGGGAGAAGAGAATGAGCTTGAGTCGAGGACGACTCTACTTCACGAGGGGGAGGATGATGAGGACATCACTCCTAAGGATACATGCAACACTCCTCCAATTTTGGACTTGCAAGGTCCAATGACTAGAGCTCGTGCACGACGACTAAATTTAGAGGTGAGCTCGTTCCTACGTTCTTCATTATATGTCACTTTTGAGAATGGTTTGCTACCTAATGATTATATTATAATTAGGAACCATGGAGAGGACCAGGAGATGATGGGAGAAGGGCTTGGAGACGTGGAGGACCAGCAAGGACGTGAAAGCCAAGGTGGAGGCCCAACCAAAACCGACTTCGACTCTGTTTCGGGGCTCAGGATCAGTCTGCACTAAAATGGATGCTCAAGACGCATACGGACTCGGATTTGGACGTTCTACATATGCACGGAAAGATAATAAGACGACCTTTCCAATGCCGCCGGTCTCATATCAAAATTCATCCGGAGTCATCGGAAATCGTTGAAACAAGAAAGAGTCCAGAATCTGTTTTGGTGCTGTGTCGCCTGTTTTTGGCCTTTGGGCTTTGTGTCTAGTTGAGCCCAAGTAGGGGTGTGTCCAGAGGGTCTTACACGACTCTAGGGTCTTCATATACTGCCGCCACCGCACCATAAGGGTTTGGATTTTGCTTAGATTATTTTGTTCATAACAGTTTTGCCGTCATCACGGTTTGTGAGACCCCAACTTCATGAGATTCGTAATACATCTGCAATTGTGTTGCTTTCTTCTTTGTTCTTACTTGTGTGCTTGATTCGCAGGCAGGGATTAGCCTTCTTGGCAAGGTCAATCATTTTAGGACGGTTGATAACCAGAGGAGACGTCGTGTTGCGATTGCGGGGTTTAGAACGTGTTGTTCTGAAGCCGAATTGATTTGTGTGTCGCCTCCGACCAAATCAACGTATCCAGAACCTTTTGGAAGATCGGAAACCCTTGTCCACATCAACAAGGAACCACGGATGGTAACCCACATCCCTCGACCACGCGGTTCAGCACACCGTGGGTGTAAGCACACGAAAAAGGAGAGTTATAACCTAAAACGAACATAACTTTTGCGTCCGTTGTCGGGTCGGGGCATACTTTTTTTTCTAGAAAGCTTGCGACGAGGCCAACACTGACAATAAGCGAAATACAAAGAGTAGAATAGTATATAATTTTTTACAAAATAAATACTTCCCTATGGTTGAGATGCTGCCAAGCATACCTCCTACTACGAGCATGTTATATTCAATACAACGTCGAACTCCATCGCGGTGGAGGACTCGCCCACCAATCATGAACCGCGCCTAGACTACCGAGTTTATGGGTACACAAGGAACCATTGAAGGTAACCCACATCCCTCGGCCACGCGGTTCAGCACACCGTGGGTGTAAGCACACAAAAAATGAGACCTATAACCTAAAACAAGTGTAACTTTTGCGTCCGTTGTCCATTTGGGGCATACTTTTTTTCTAGAAAGCTTGCGGTGAGGCCTACACCAACAAAAAGCAAAATTCAAAGAGTAGAATACTATATAATTTTATAAAAAATAAATACTTCCCGATGGTTGAGATACCGCCCCGAGTACCTCCTACTGCTAGCATGTTACATTCACTACAACGTCGAACTCCATCGCGGTGGAGGACTCGCCCACCGTATCATGAACTGTGCCTAGACTACCGAGTTTATGGGTACACAAGGAACCATGGAAGGTAACCCACATCCCTCGGCCACGCGGTTCAGAACACCGTGGGTGTAAGCACACGAAAAAGGAGACCTATAACCTAAAACGAGCATAACTTTTGCGTCCGTTGTTCGTTTGGGACATACTTTTTTTCTAGAAAGCTTGCGATGAGGCCAACACCAACAAAAAGCAAAATTCAAAGAGTAGAATACTATATAATTTTATAAAAAATAAATACTTCCCGATGGTTGAGATACCGCCCCGAGTACCTCCTACTGCTAGCATGTTACATTCAATACAGCGTCGAACTCCATCGCGGTGGAGGACTCACCCACTGTATCATGAACCGTGCCTAGACTACCGATTTTATGGGTACACAAGGAACCATAGAAGGTAACCCACATCCCTCGGCCACGCGGTTCAGCACAACGTGGGTGTAAGCACACGAAAAATGAGACCTATAACCTGAAACAGGCATAACTTTTGCGTCCGTTGTCCATTTGGGGCATACTTTTTTTCTAGAAAGCTTGCGGTGAGGCCTACATCGACAAAAAGCGAAACTCAAAGAGTAGAATAGTATATAATTTTATAAAAAATAAATATGTCCCTATGGTTGAGATACCGTCCCAAGTACCTCCTACTGCTAGCGTGTTACATTCAATACAGCGTCGAACTCCATCGCGGTGGACGACTCGCCCACCGTATCATGAACCGCACCTAGACTACCGAGTTTATGGGTACACAAGGAAACATGGAAGCTAACCCACATCCCTCGGCCACGCGGTTCAGCACACCGTGGGTGTAAGCACACAAAAAATAAGACCTATAACCTAAAACAAGCATAACTTTTGCGTCCGTTGTCCATTTGGGGCATACTTTTTTTCTAGAAAGCTTGCGGTGAGGCCTACATCGACAAAAAGAGAAACTCAAAGAGTAGAATAGTATATAATTTTATAAAAAATAAATACGTCCCTATGGTTGAGATACCGTCCCGAGTACCTCCTACTGCTAGCATGTTACATTCAATACAGCGTCGAACTCCATCGCGGTGGAGGACTCGCCCACCGTATCATGAACTGCGCCTAGACTACCGAGTTTATGGGTACACAAGGAACCATGGAAGGTAACCCACATCCCTCGGCCACGTGGTTCAGCACACCGTGGGTGTAAGCACACGAAAAAGGAGACCTATAACCTAAAACGAGCATAACTTTTGCATCCGTTGTCCGATTGGGGCATACTTTTTTTTCTAGAAAGCTTGCAACGAGCCCAATACCGACAAAAAGCAAAATTCAAAGAGTAGAATAGTATATAATTTCTTACAAAATAAATACTTCCCTGTGGTTGAGATGCTGCCAAGCATATCTCCTACTACGAGCATGTTATATTCAATACTGTGTCGAACTACATCGCAGTGGAGGACTCACCCAAAATCATGAACCGCGCCTAGACTACCTAGTTTATGGGTACACAAGGAACCATGGAAGGTAACCAACATCCCTCGGCCACACGGTTCAACACACCGTGGGTGTAAGCACACAAAAAATGAGACCTATAACCTAAAACAAGCGTAACTTTTGCGTCTGTTGTCTGATCGGGGCATACTTTTTTTCTAGAAAGCTTGCAGCGAGGCCAACACTGACAAAAAGCAAAATTCAAAGAGTATAATAGTATATAATTTTATAAAAAATAAATACTTCCCTATGGTTGAGATACTGCCCCGAGTACCTCCTACTGCTAGCATGTTATATTCAATACAGCGTTGAACTCCATCGCGGGGCAGAACTCGCCCACCGTATCATGAACCACACCTAGACTACCGAGTTTGTGGGTACAAAAGTAACCATGGAAGGTAACCCACATCCCTCGACCACGGGGTTCAGCACACCGTGGGTGTAAGCACATGAAAAATGAGACCCATAACCTAAAACAAACATAACTTTTGCATCCGTTGTCTATTCGGAGCATTCTTTTTTTTCTAGAAAGCTTGCGGCAAGGCTAACATCGAAAAAAGTGAAATTCAAAGAGTATAATAGTATACAATTTTTTATAAAATAAATACTTCGCTATGGTTGAGATGCTGCCCAGCATACCTCCTACTGTGAGCTTGTTATATTTAATACAGCGTCGAACTCTATCACGGTGGAGGACTCGCCCCCCAATCATGAACCGCGCTTAGACTACTGAGTTTATGTGTACACAAGGAACCATGGAAGGTAACCAACATCCCTCGACCACGTGGTTCAGCACACCGTGGGTGTAAGCACATGAAAAATGAGACCTATAACCTAAAACAAGCATAAATTTGCATCTGTTGTCCGTTCGAGGCATACTTATTTTCTTGAAAGCTTGCAGCGAGGCCAACACCGACAAAAAGTGAAATTCAAAGAGTAGAATAGTATATAATTTCTTACAAAATAAATACTTCCCTGTGGTTGAGATGCTGCCAAGCATATCTCCTACTACGAGCATGTTATATTCAATACTGTGTCGAACTACATCGCAGTGGAGGACTCACCCAAAATCATGAACCGCGCCTAGACTACCTAGTTTATGGGTACACAAGGAACCATGGAAGGTAACCAACATCCCTCGGCCACACGGTTCAACACACCGTGGGTGTAAGCACACAAAAAATGAGACCTATAACCTAAAACAAGCGTAACTTTTGCGTCTGTTGTCTGATCGGGGCATACTTTTTTTCTAGAAAGCTTGCAGCGAGGCCAACACTGACAAAAAGCAAAATTCAAAGAGTATAATAGTATATAATTTTATAAAAAATAAATACTTCCCTATGGTTGAGATACTGCCCCGAGTACCTCCTACTGCTAGCATGTTATATTCAATACAGCGTTGAACTCCATCGCGGGGCAGAACTCGCCCACCGTATCATGAACCACACCTAGACTACCGAGTTTGTGGGTACAAAAGTAACCATGGAAGGTAACCCACATCCCTCGACCACGGGGTTCAGCACACCGTGGGTGTAAGCACATGAAAAATGAGACCCATAACCTAAAACAAACATAACTTTTGCATCCGTTGTCTATTCGGAGCATTCTTTTTTTTCTAGAAAGCTTGCGGCAAGGCTAACATCGAAAAAAGTGAAATTCAAAGAGTATAATAGTATATAATTTTTTACAAAATAAATACTTCGCTATGGTTGAGATGCTGCCCAGCATACCTCCTACTGTGAGCTTGTTATATTTAATACAGCGTCGAACTCTATCACGGTGGAGGACTCGCCCCCCAATCATGAACCGCACTTAGACTACTGAGTTTATGTGTACACAAGGAACCATGGAAGGTAACCAACATCCCTCGACCACGTGGTTCAGCACACCGTGGGTGTAAGCACATGAAAAATGAGACCTATAACCTAAAACAAGCATAAATTTTGCATCTGTTGTCCGTTCGAGGCATACTTATTTTCTTGAAAGCTTGCAGCGAGGCCAACACCGACAAAAAGTGAAATTCAAAGAGTAGAATAGTATATAATTTTATAAAAAATAAATACTTCCCTATGGTTGAGATACCGCCCCGAGTACCTCCTACTGCTAGCATGTTACATTCAATACAGCGTTGAACTCCATCGCGGTGCAGGACTCGCCCACCGTATCATGAACCGTTCCTAGACTACCGAGTTTATGGGTACCCAAGGAACCATGGAAGGTAACCCACATCACTCGGCTGCACGGTTCAGCACACCGTGTGTGTAAGCACACGAAAAGGAGACCTATAACATAAAACAAGCGTAAATTTTGCATCTATTGTCCGTTCGGGGCATACTTTTTTTCTAGAAAGCTTGCGGCGAGGCTAACATCGACCAAAAGCGAAATTCAAAGAGTAGAATAGTATATAATTTTATAAAAATTAAATACTTCCCTATGGTTTTGATACCTCCCTGAGTACCTCCAACTTCTAGCATGTTACATTCAATACAGCGTTGACCTCCATCGCTGTGGAGGACTCGCCCACCGTATCATAAACCGCGCCTAGACTAACAAGTTTATGGGTACACAAGGAACCATAGAAGGTAACGCACATCCCTCGGTCACGCGGTTCAGCACACCGTGGTTTTAAGCACACGAAAAATGAGACCTTTAACCTCAAACAAGTATAACTTTTGCGTCTGTTGTCCGTTTGGGGCATACGTTTTTCTAGAAAGCTTGCGACGAGGCCAACACTGACAAAAAGCGAAATACAAAGAGTAGAATAATATATAATTTTATAAAAAATAAATACTTCCCTATGGTAGAGATACCACCCTGAGTACCTCCTACAACTAGCATGATACATTCAATACAGCGTCGAACTCCATCGCGGTGGAGGACTCGCCCACCGTATCATGAACCACGCCTAGACTACCGAGTTTATGGGTACACAAGGTACCATGGAAGGTAAACCACATACCTCGGCCACGCGGTTCAGCACACCGTGGGTGTAAGCACATGAAAAAGGAGACCTATAACCTAAAACGAGCATAACTTTTGCATCCATTATCCGATCGGGGCATACTATTTTTTTCTAGAAAGCTTGTGACGAGCCCAACACCGACAAAAAGCGAAATTCAAAGAGTAGAATAGTATATAATTTTTTACAAAATAAATACTTCCCTATGGTTGAGATGCTGCCAAGCATACCTCCTACTACGAGCATGTTATATTCAATACAACGTCGAACTCCATCGCGGTGGAGGACTCGCCCACCAATCATGAACCGCGCCTAGACTACCGAGTTTATGGGTACACAAGGAACCATTGAAGGTAACGCACATCCCTCGGCCACGCGGTTCAGCACACCGTGGGTGTAAGCACACAAAAAATAAGACCTATAACCTAAAACAAGTGTAACTTTTGCGTCCGTTGTCCATTTGGGGCATACTTTTTTTCTAGAAAGCTTGCGGTGAGGCCTACACCAACAAAAAGCAAAATTCAAAGAGTAGAATACTATATAATTTTATAAAAAATAAATACTTCCCGATGGTTGAGATACCGCCCCGAGTACCTCCTACTGCTAGCATGTTACATTCACTACAACGTCGAACTCCATCGCGGTGGAGGACTCGCCCACCGTATCATGAACTGTGCCTAGACTACCGAGTTTATGGGTACACAAGGAACCATGGAAGGTAACCCACATCCCTCGGCCACGCGGTTCAGAACACTGTGGGTGTAAGCACACGAAAAAGGAGACCTATAACCTAAAACGAGCATAACTTTTGCGTCCGTTGTTCGTTTGGGACATACTTTTTTTCTAGAAAGCTTGCGATGAGGCCAACACCAACAAAAAGCAAAATTCAAAGAGTAGAATACTATATAATTTTATAAAAAATAAATACTTCCCGATGGTTGAGATACCGCCCCGAGTACCTCCTACTGCTAGCATGTTACATTCAATACAGCGTCGAACTCCATCGCGGTGGAGGACTCGCCCACTGTATCATGAACCGTGCCTAGACTACCGATTTTATGGGTACACAAGGAACCATAGAAGGTAACCCACATCCCTCGGCCACGCGGTTCAGCACAACGTGGGTGTAAGCACACGAAAAATGAGACCTATAACCTGAAACAGGCATAACTTTTGCGTCCGTTGTCCATTTGGGGCATACTTTTTTTCTAGAAAGCTTGCGGTGAGGCCTACATCGACAAAAAGCGAAACTCAAAGAGTAGAATAGTATATAATTTTATAAAAAATAAATATGTCCCTATGGTTGAGATACCGTCCCAAGTACCTCCTACTGCTAGCGTGTTACATTCAATACAGCGTCGAACTCCATCGCGGTGGACGACTCGCCCACCGTATCATGAACCGCACCTAGACTACCGAGTTTATGGGTACACAAGGAAACATGGAAGCTAACCCACATCCCTCGGCCACGCGGTTCAGCACACCGTGGGTGTAAGCACACAAAAAATAAGACCTATAACCTAAAACAAGCATAACTTTTGCGTCTGTTGTCCATTTGGTGCATACTTTTTTTCTAGAAAGCTTGCGGTGAGGCCTACATCGACAAAAAGAGAAACTCAAAGAGTAGAATAGTATATAATTTTATAAAAAATAAATACGTCCCTATGGTTGAGATACCGTCCCGAGTACCTCCTACTGCTGGCATGTTACATTCAATACAGCGTCGAACTCCATCGCGGTGGAGGACTCGCCCACCGTATCATGAACTGCGCCTAGACTACCGAGTTTATGGGTACACAAGGAACCATGGAAGGTAACCCACATCCCTCGGCCACGTGGTTCAGCACACCGTGGGTGTAAGCACACGAAAAAGGAGACCTATAACCTAAAACGAGCATAACTTTTGCATCCGTTGTCCGATTGGGGCATACTTTTTTTTCTAGAAAGCTTGCAACGAGCCCAATACCGACAAAAAGCAAAATTCAAAGAGTAGAATAGTATATAATTTCTTACAAAATAAATACTTCCCTGTGGTTGAGATGCTGCCAAGCATATCTCCTACTACGAGCATGTTATATTCAATATTGTGTCGAACTACATCGCAGTGGAGGACTCGCCCAAAATCATGAACCGCGCCTAGACTACCTAGTTTATGGGTACACAAGGAACCATGGAAGGTAACCAACATCCCTCGGCCACACGGTTCAACACACCGTGGGTGTAAGCACACAAAAAATGAGACCTATAACCTAAAACAAGCGTAACTTTTGCGTCTGTTGTCTGATCGGGGCATACTTTTTTTCTAGAAAGCTTGCAGCGAGGCCAACACTGACAAAAAGCAAAATTCAAAGAGTATAATAGTATATAATTTTATAAAAAATAAATACTTCCCTATGGTTGAGATACTGCCCCGAGTACCTCCTACTGCTAGCATGTTATATTCAATACAGCGTTGAACTCCATCGCGGGGCAGAACTCGCCCACCCTATCATGAACCACACCTAGACTACCGAGTTTGTGGGTACACAAGTAACCATGGAAGGTAACCCACATCCCTCGACCACGGGGTTCAGCACACCGTGGGTGTAAGCACATGAAAAATGAGACCCATAACCTAAAACAAACATAACTTTTGCATCCGTTGTCTATTCGGAGCATTCTTTTTTTTCTAGAAAGCTTGCGGCAAGGCTAACATCGAAAAAAGTGAAATTCAAAGAGTATAATAGTATATAATTTTTTACAAAATAAATACTTCGCTATGGTTGAGATGCTGCCCAGCATACCTCCTACTGTGAGCTTGTTATATTTAATACAGCGTCGAACTCTATCACGGTGGAGGACTCGCCCCCCAATCATGAACCGCGCTTAGACTACTGAGTTTATGTGTACACAAGGAACCATGGAAGGTAACCAACATCCCTCGACCACGTGGTTCAGCACACCGTGGGTGTAAGCACATGAAAAATGAGACCTATAACCTAAAACAAGCATAAATTTTGCATCTGTTGTCCGTTCGAGGCATACTTATTTTCTTGAAAGCTTGCAGCGAGACAACACCGACAAAAAGTGAAATTCAAAGAGTAGAATAGTATATAATTTTATAAAAAATAAATACTTCCCTATGGTTGAGATACCGCCCCGAGTACCTCCTACTGCTAGCATGTTACATTCAATACAGCGTTGAACTCCATCGCGGTGCAGGACTCGCCCACCGTATCATGAACCGTTCCTAGACTACCGAGTTTATGGGTACCCAAGGAACCATGGAAGGTAACCCACATCACTCGGCTGCACGGTTCAGCACACCGTGTGTGTAAGCACACGAAAAATGAGACCTATAACATAAAACAAGCGTAAATTTTGCATCTGTTGTCCGTTCGGGGCATACTTTTTTTCTAGAAAGCTTGCGGCGAGGCTAACATCGACCAAAAGCGAAATTCAAAGAGTAGAATAGTATATAATTTTATAAAAAATAAATACTTCCCTATGGTTTTGATACCTCCCTGAGTACCTCCAACTTCTAGCATGTTACATTCAATACAGCGTTGACCTCCATCGCTGTGGAGGACTCGCCCACCGTATCATAAACCGCGCCTAGACTAACAAGTTTATGGGTACACAAGGAACCATAGAAGGTAACGCACATCCCTCGGTCACGCGGTTCAGCACACCGTGGTTTTAAGCACACGAAAAATGAGACCTCTAACCTCAAACAAGTATAACTTTTGCGTCTGTTGTCCGTTTGGGGCATACGTTTTTCTAGAAAGCTTGCGACGAGGCCAACACTGACAAAAAGCGAAATACAAAGAGTAGAATAATATATAATTTTATAAAAAATAAATACTTCCCTATGGTAGAGATACCACCCTGAGTACCTCCTACAACTAGCATGATACATTCAATACAGCGTCGAACTCCATCGCGGTGGAGGACTCGCCCACCGTATCATGAACCACGCCTAGACTACCGAGTTTATGGGTACACAAGGTACCATGGAAGGTAAACCACATACCTCGGCCACGCGGTTCAGCACACCGTGGGTGTAAGCACATGAAAAAGGAGACCTATAACCTAAAACGAGCATAACTTTTGCATCCATTATCCGATTGGGGCATACTATTTTTTTCTAGAAAGCTTGTGACGAGCCCAACACCGACAAAAAGCGAAATTCAAAGAGTAGAATAGTATATAATTTTTTACAAAATAAATACTTCCCTATGGTTGAGATGCTGCCAAGCATACCTCCTACAGTGACCATTTTATATTCAATACAGTGTCAAACTCCATCGCAGTGGAGGACTCGCCCATCAATCATGAACCGCGCCCAGACTACCGAGTTTATGGGTATACAAGGAACCATGGAAGGTAACCAACGTCCCTTGGCCATGCGGTTCAGCACACTGTGGGTGTAAGCACACGAAAAATGAGACCTATAACCTAAAACAAGCATAACTTTTGCGTCTGTTGTCCGTTCGGGGCATACTTTTTTTCTAGAAGGCTTGCGGCAAGGCCAACACAGACACAAAGTGAAATTCAAAGAGTAGGATAGTATATAATTTTATAAAAAATAAATACTTTCCTATGGTTGAGATACTGTCCCGAGTACCTCCTACTGCTAGCATGTTACATTCAATACAACGTTGAACTCCATCGCGGTGCAGGACTCGCCCACCGTATCATGAACCGCGCCTAGACTACCGAGTTTATGGGTACACAAGGAACCATGGAAGGTAACCCACATCCCTTGGCCACGCGGATCGGCACACCGTGGGTGTAAGCACATGAAAAATGAGACCTATAACCTAAAACGAGCATAACTTTCGCGTCCGTTGTCCGTTCGGGGCTTACTTTTTTTTTTCTAGAAAGCTTGCGGCGAGACTAACACTGACAAAAAGTGAAATTCAAAGAGTAGAATAGTATATAATTTTTTACAAAATAAATACTTCCTATGGTTGAGATGCTGCCCCGCATACCTCCTGCTACGAGCTTGGTATATTGAATACAGCGTCGAACTCCATCACGGTGGAGGACTCGCCCACCAATCATGAACCGCGCCTAGACTACCGAGTTTATGGGTACACAAGGAACCATGGAAGGTAACCCACATCCCTCGACCACATGGTTCAGCACACCGTGGGTGTAAGCACATGAAAAAGGAGACCTATAACCTAAAACAAGCATAACTTTTGCATCCATTGTCCGATCGGGGCATACTTTTTTTTCTAGAAAGCTTGCGACGAGCCCAACACCGACAAAAAGCGAATTTCAAAGAGTAGAATAGTATATAATTTTTTACAAAATAAATACTTCCCTATGGTTGAGATGCTGCCAAGCATACCTCCTACTGTGAGCATTTTATATTCAATACAACGTCAAACTCCATCGTGGTGGAGGACTCGCCCACCAATCATGAACCGCGCCAATACTTCCAAGTTAATGGGTACACAAGGAACCATGGAAGGTAACCAACATCCCTCGGCCACACGGTTCAGCACACCGTGGGTGTAAGCAAACGAAAAATAAGACCTATAACCTAAAACAAGCATAACTTTGCGTGTGTTGTACGTTCGGGGCATACTTATTTTCTAGAAAGCTTGCAGCAAGGCCAACACCGACAAAAAGTGAAATTCAAAGAGTAGAATAGTATATAGTTTTATAAAAAAATAAATACTTCCCTATGGTTGAGATACCGCCCCGAGTACCTCCTACTGCTAGCATGTTACATTCAATACAGCGTTGAACTCCATTAGGGTGGAGGACTCATCCACCGTGTCATGAACCGCGCCTAGACTACCGTATTTATGGGTACAGAAGGAACCATAGAAGGTAACCCACATCCCTCGGCCATGTGGTTCAGCACACCGTGGGTGTAAGCACACAAAAAATGAGACCTATAACCTAAAACGAGCATAACTTTTGCATCCGTTGTCTATTCGGGGCATTCTTTTTTTTCTAGAAAGCTTGCAGCATGGCCAACACCGACAAAAAGCAAAATTCAAAGAGTAGAATAGTATATAATTTTTTACAAAATAAATACTTCCCTATGGTTGAGATGCTGCCCCACATACCTCCTACTGTGAGCTTGTTATATTCAATACAACGTCGAACTCTATCACGGTGGAGGACTCGCCCACCAATCATGAACCGTACCTAGACTACCGAGTTTATGGATCCACAAGGAACCATGGAAGGTAACCCACATCCCTCGGCCACGCGGTTCAGCACACCGTGGGTGTAAGCACACGAAAAATGAGACCTATAACCTAAAACAAGCGTAACTTTTGCGTTTGTTGTCTGTTCGGGGCATACTTTTTTTTTTAGAAAGCTTGCGGCGAGGCCAACACCAACAAACATCAAAATTCAAAGATTAGAGTAGTATATAATTTTATAAAAATTAAATACTTCCCTATGGTTGAGATACCGCCCCGAGTACCTCCTACTGCTAGCATGTTACATTCAATACAGCGTTGAACTCCATCGCGGTGGAGGACTCGCCCACCAATCATGAACCGCGCCTAGACTACCACGATTATGGGAACACAAGGAACCATGGAAGGTAACCCACATCATTTGGGCACATGGTTCATTACACCGTGGATGTAACCACATGAAAAATGAGACCTATAACCTAAAACAAGCGTAACTTTTGAGTCTGTTGTCCGTTTGGGGCTTACTTTTTTCTAGAAAGCTAGCGGTGAGGCCAACGCCGACAAAAAGCGAAATTCAAAGAGTAGAATAGTATATAATTTTATAAAAAATAAATACTTCACTATGGTTGAGATACCGCCCCGAGTACCTCCTACTGCTAGCATGTTACATTGAATACAGCGTCGAACTCCATCGCGTTGGAGAACTCACCCACCGTATCATGAACCGCGCCTAGACTACCGAGTTTATGGGTACACAAGGTACCATGGAAGGTAACCCACATCCCTCGACCACGTGGTTCAGCATACCGTGGGTGTAAGCACATGAAAAAGGAGACCTACAACCTAAAACAAGCATAACTTTTGCATCCATTGTCCGATCGGGGCATACTTTTTTTCTAGAAAGCTTGCGACGAGCCCAACACCAACAAAAAGCGAAATTCAAAGAGTAGAATAGTATATAATTTTTTACAAAATAAATACTTCCCTATGGTTGAGATGCTGCCAAGCATACCTCCTACTGTGAGCATTTTATATTCAATACAACGTCAAACTCCATCGCGGTGGAGGACTCGCCCACCAATCATGAACCGCGCCTATACTTCTATGTTTATGGGTACACAAGGAACCATGGAAGGTAACCAACATCCCTAGGCCACACGGTTCAGTACACCGTGGGTGTAAGCACACAAAAAATGAGACCTATAACCTAAAACAAGCATAACTTTGCGTTTGGTGTCCGTTTGGGGCATACTTATTTTCTAGAAAGCTTGGAGCAAGGCCAACACCGACAAAAAGTGAAATTCAAAGAGTAGAATAGTATATAATTTTATAAAAAATAAATACTTCCCTATGGTTGAGATACCGCCCCGAGTACCTCCTACTGCTAGCATGTTACATTCAATACATCGTTGAACTCCATCGCGGTGCAGGACTCGCCCACCGTATCATGAACCGTGCCTAGACTACCGAGTTTATGGGTGCACAAGGAACCATGGAAGGTAACTTACATCCCTCAGCCACGCGGCTCAGCACACCGTGGGTGTAAGCACATGAAAAATGAGACCTATAACCTAAAACGAGCATAACTTTTGCATCCGTTGTCCGATCGGGGCATTCTTTTTTTTTCTAGAAATCTTGCGGCAAGGCCAACACTGACAAGAAGTGAAATTGAAAGAGTAGAATAGTATATAATTTTTTCCAAAATAAATACTTTCCTATGGTTGAGATGTTGCGCCGTATACCTCCTACTGTGAGCTTGTTATATTCAATACAGCGTCGAACTCTATCACGGTGGAGGACTCGCCCACCAATCATGAACCGCGCCTAGACTACCGAGTTTATGGGTATACAAGGAACCATGGAAGGTAACCAACATCCATTGGCCACGCGGTTCAGCACACCGTGGGTGTAAGCACACGAAAAAAAAGACCTATAACCGAAAACAAGCGTAACTTTTGCGTCTGTTGTCCGTTCAGGGCATACTTTTTTTCTAGAAAGCTTGCAGCGAGGCCAACACCGTCAAAAAGAGAAATTCAAAGAGTAGAATAGTTTATAATTTTATAAAAATTAAATACTTCCCTATGGTTGAGAACCGTCCCGAGTACCTCCTATTGCTAGGATGTTACATTCAATACAGCGTTGAACTCCATCGCGGTGAAGGACTCACCCACCGTATCATGAACTGCGCCTAGACTACCGAGTTTATGGGTACACAAGGAACCATGCAAGGTAACCCACATCCCTGGGCCACACGGTTCAGCACACCGTGGGTGTAAGCACGCGAAAAATAAGACCAATAACCTAAAACAAGCGTAACTTTTGCGTCTGTTGTCCGTTTGGGGCATACTTATTTTCTAGAAAGCTTACGGCGAGGCCAACACCGACAAAAAGAAAAATTCAAAGAGTAGAATAGTATATAATTTTAGAAAAAAAAAATTCTTCCCTACGGTTAAGATACCGCCCCGAGTAACTCCTACTGCTAGCATGTTACATTCAATACAACGTCGAACTCCATCGCGGTGGAGGACTAGAACACCGTATCATGAACCGCGCCTAGACTACCGAGTTCATGGGTACACAAGGTACCATGGAAGGTAACACACATCCCTCGGCCACGCGGTTCAGCACACCGTGGGTGTAAGCACACGAAAAAGGAGACCTATAATCTAAAACAAGCATAACTTTTACATCCATTGTCCGATCGGGGCATACTTTTTTTTCTAGAAAGCTTGAGACGAGCCCAACACCGACAAAAAGTGATATTCAAAGAGTAGAATAGTATATAATTTTTTACAAAATAAATACTTCCCTATGGTTGAGATGCTGCCAAGCATACCTCCTACTGTGAGCATTTTATATTCAATACAGCGTCAAAGTCCATCGCGGTGGAGGAATCGCTCACCAATCATGAACCGCGCCTATAGTACCGAGTTTATGGGTACACAAGGAACCATGGAAGGTAACCAACATTGCTCGGCCACGCGGTTCAGCACACCGTGGGTGTAAGCACACGAAAAATGAGACCTTTAACCTAAAACAAGCGTAACTTTTGCGTTTGTTGTCTGTTCGGGGCATACTTATTTTCTAGAAAGCTTGCAGCGAGGCCAACACCAACAAACCTCGAAATTCAAAGATTAGAATAGTATATAATTTTATAAAAACTAAATACTTCCCTATGGTTCAGATACCACCTCGAGTACCTCCTACTGCTAGCATGTTACATTCAATACAGCGTTGAACTCCATCGCGGTGGAGGACTCACCCACCATATCATGAACCGCGCCTAGACTACCGAGTTTATGGATACACAAGGAACCATGGAAGGTAACCCACATCCCTCGGCCACGCGGTTCAGCACACCGTGGGTGTAAGCACACGAAAAATAAGATCTATAACCTAAAACAAGCGTAACTTTTGCGTCTGTTGTCCGTTTGGGGCATACTTTTTTTCTAGAAAGATTGCGGTGAGGCCAACACCCACAAAAAGCAAAATTCAAAGAGTAAAATAGTATATAATTTGATAAAAAATAAATACTTCACTATGGTTGAGATACCGCCCTGAGTACCTCCTACTGCTAGCATGTTACACTCAATACAGCGTCGAACTCCATCGCGGTGGAGGACTCACCCACCGTATCATGAACCCCGTCTAGACTACCGTGTTTATGGGTACACAAGGTACCATGGAAGGTAACCCACATTCTCTCGACCACGCGGTTCAGCACACTGTGGGTATAAGCACATGAAAAAGGAGACCTATAACCTAAAACAAGCATAACTTTTGCATCCATTGTCTGATCGGGGCAAACTTTTTTTTCTAGAAAGCTTGCAACGAGCACAACACCGACAAAAAGCAAAATTCAAAGAGTAGAATAGTATATAATTTTTTACAAAATAAATACTTCCCTATGGTTGAGATGCTGCCAAGCATACATCCTACTTTGAGCATTTTATATTCAATAGAGCGTCAAACTCCATCGCGGTGGAGGACTCGCCCACCAATCATGAAAAGCGCCTATACTAGCAAGTTTATGGGTACACAAGGAACCATGGAAGGTAACCCACATCCCTCGGCCATGTGGTTCAGCACACCGTGGGTGTAAGCACACGAAAAATGAGACCTATAACCTAAAACGAGCATAACTTTTGCATCCGTTGTCTATTCGGGGCATTCTTTTTTTTTTCTAGAAAGCTTGCGGCAAGGCCAACACTGACAAAAAGCAAAATTCAAAGAGTAGAATAGTATATATTTTTTTACAAAATAAATACTTCCCTATGGTTGAGATGCTGCCCCGCATACCTCCTACTGTGAGCTTGTTATATTCAATACAACGTCGAACTCTATCACGGTGGAGGACTCGCCCACCACTCATGAACCGCGCCTAGACTACCGAGTTTATGGGTACACAAGGAACCATGGAAGGTAACCAACATCCCTCGGCCACACGGTTCAGCACACCGTGGGTGTAAGCACACGAAAAATGAGACCTATAACCTAAAACAAGCGTAACTTTTGCTTCTGTTGTCCGTTCAGGGCATACTTTTTTTTCTAGAAAGCTTGCGGCGAGGCCAACACCAACAAACATTGAAATTCAAAGATTAGAATAGTATATAATTTTATAAAAATTAAATACTTCCCTATGGTTGAGATACCGCCCCGAGTACCTCCTACTGCTAGCATGTTACATTCAATACAGCGTTGAACTCCATCGCGGTGGAGGACTCACCCACCATATCATGAATCGCGCCTAGACTGCCGAGTTTATGGATACACAAGGAACCATGGAAGGTAACCCACATCCCTCGGCCACACGGTTCAGCACACCGTGGGTGTAAGCACACGAAAAATGAGACCTATAACCTAAAACAAGCGTAACTTTTGCGTCTGTTGTCCGTTTGGGGCATACTTTTTTTCTAGAAAGATTGCGGTGAGGCCAACACCGACAAAAAGCAAAATTCAAAGAGTAAAATAGTATATAATTTGATAAAAAATAAATACTTCACTATGGTTGAGATACCGCCCTGAGTACCTCCTACTGCTAGCATGTTACACTCAATACAGCGTCGAACTCCATCGCGGTGGAGGACTCACCCACCGTATCATGAACCCCGTCTAGACTACCGTGTTTATGGGTACACAAGGTACCATGGAAGGTAACCCACATTCTCTCGACCACGCGGTTCAGCACACTGTGGGTATAAGCACATGAAAAAGGAGACCTATAACCTAAAACAAGCATAACTTTTGCATCCATTGTCTGATCGGGGCAAACTTTTTTTTCTAGAAAGCTTGCAACGAGCACAACACCGACAAAAAGCAAAATTCAAAGAGTAGAATAGTATATAATTTTTTACAAAATAAATACTTCCCTATGGTTGAGATGCTGCCAAGCATACATCCTACTTTGAGCATTTTATATTCAATAGAGCGTCAAACTCCATCGCGGTGGAGGACTCGCCCACCAATCATGAAAAGCGCCTATACTAGCAAGTTTATGGGTACACAAGGAACCATGGAAGGTAACCCACATCCCTCGGCCATGTGGTTCAGCACACCGTGGGTGTAAGCACACGAAAAATGAGACCTATAACCTAAAACGAGCATAACTTTTGCATCCGTTGTCTATTCGGGGCATTCTTTTTTTTTTCTAGAAAGCTTGCGGCAAGGCCAACACTGACAAAAAGCAAAATTCAAAGAGTAGAATAGTATATATTTTTTTACAAAATAAATACTTCCCTATGGTTGAGATGCTGCCCCGCATACCTCCTACTGTGAGCTTGTTATATTCAATACAACGTCGAACTCTATCACGGTGGAGGACTCGCCCACCACTCATGAACCGCGCCTAGACTACCGAGTTTATGGGTACACAAGGAACCATGGAAGGTAACCAACATCCCTCGGCCACACGGTTCAGCACACCGTGGGTGTAAGCACACGAAAAATGAGACCTATAACCTAAAACAAGCGTAACTTTTGCTTCTGTTGTCCGTTCAGGGCATACTTTTTTTTCTAGAAAGCTTGCGGCGAGGCCAACACCAACAAACATTGAAATTCAAAGATTAGAATAGTATATAATTTTATAAAAATTAAATACTTCCCTATGGTTGAGATACCGCCCCGAGTACCTCCTACTGCTAGCATGTTACATTCAATACAGCGTTGAACTCCATCGCGGTGGAGGACTCACCCACCATATCATGAATCGCGCCTAGACTGCCGAGTTTATGGATACACAAGGAACCATGGAAGGTAACCCACATCCCTCGGCCACACGGTTCAGCACACCGTGGGTGTAAGCACACGAAAAATGAGACCTATAACCTAAAACAAGCGTAACTTTTGCGTCTGTTGTCCGTTTGGGGCATACTTTTTTTCTAGAAAGATTGCGGTGAGGCCAACACCGACAAAAAGCAAAATTCAAAGAGTAAAATAGTATATAATTTGATAAAAAATAAATACTTCACTATGGTTGAGATACCGCCCTGAGTACCTCCTACTGCTAGCATGTTACACTCAATACAGCGTCGAACTCCATCGCGGTGGAGGACTCACCCACCGTATCATGAACCCCGTCTAGACTACCGTGTTTATGGGTACACAAGGTACCATGGAAGGTAACCCACATTCTCTCGACCACGCGGTTCAGCACACTGTGGGTATAAGCACATGAAAAAGGAGACCTATAACCTAAAACAAGCATAACTTTTGCATCCATTGTCTGATCGGGGCAAACATTTTTTTCTAGAAAGCTTGCAACGAGCACAACACTGACAAAAAGCAAAATTCAAAGAGTAGAATAGTATATAATTTTTTACAAAATAAATACTTCCCTATGGTTGAGATGCTGCCAAGCATACATCCTACTTTGAGCATTTTATATTCAATAGAGCGTCAAACTCCATCGCGGTGGAGGACTCGCCCACCAATCATGAAAAGCGCCTATACTAGCAAGTTTATGGGTACACAAGGAACCATGGAAGGTAACCCACATCCCTCGGCCATGTGGTTCAGCACACCGTGGGTGTAAGCACACGAAAAATGAGACCTATAACCTAAAACGAGCATAACTTTTGCATCCGTTGTCTATTCGGGGCATTCTTTTTTTTTTCTAGAAAGCTTGCGGCAAGGCCAACACTGACAAAAAGCAAAATTCAAAGAGTAGAATAGTATATATTTTTTTACAAAATAAATACTTCCCTATGGTTGAGATGCTGCCCCGCATACCTCCTACTGTGAGCTTGTTATATTCAATACAACGTCGAACTCTATCACGGTGGAGGACTCGCCCACCACTCATGAACCGCGCCTAGACTACCGAGTTTATGGGTACACAAGGAACCATGGAAGGTAACCAACATCCCTCGGCCACACGGTTCAGCACACCGTGGGTGTAAGCACACGAAAAATGAGACCTATAACCTAAAACAAGAGTAACTTTTGCTTCTGTTGTCCGTTCAGGGCATACTTTTTTTTCTAGAAAGCTTGCGGCGAGGCCAACACCAACAAACATTGAAATTCAAAGATTAGAATAGTATATAATTTTATAAAAATTAAATACTTCCCTATGGTTGAGATACCGCCCCGAGTACCTCCTACTGCTAGCATGTTACATTCAATACAGCGTTGAACTCCATCGCGGTGGAGGACTCACCCACCATATCATGAATCGCGCCTAGACTACCGAGTTTATGGATACACAAGGAACCATGGAAGGTAACCCACATCCCTCGGCCACACGGTTCAGCACACCGTGGGTGTAAGCACACGAAAAATGAGACCTATAACCTAAAACAAGCGTAACTTTTGCGTCTGTTGTCCGTTTGGGGCATACTTTTTTTCTATAAAGCTTGCGGTGAGGCCAACACCGACAAAAAGCAAAATTCTAAGACTAAAATAGTATATAATTTTATAAAAAATAAATACTTCACTATGGTTGAGATACCGTCCTGAGTACCTCCTACTGCTAGCATATTACACTCAATACAGCGTCGAACTCCATCGCGGTGGAGGACTCACCCACCGTATCATGAACCCCGCCTAGACTATCGAGTTTATGGGTACACAAGGTACCATGGAAGGTTACCCACATCCCTCGACCACGCGGTTCCGCTCACCGTGGGTGTAAGCACATGAAAAAGGAGACCTATAACCTAAAACAAGCATAACTTTTGCATCCATTGTCTGATCGGGGCATACTTTTTTTTCTAGAAAGCTTGCAACGAGCACAACACCGACAAAAAGAGAAATTCAAAGAGTAGAATAGTATATAATTTTTTACAAAATAAATACTTCCCTATGGTTGAGATGCTGCCAAGCATACCTCCTACTTTGACCATTTTATATTCAATAGAGCATCAAACTCCATCGCGGTGGAGGACTCGCCCACCAATCATGAATCGCGCCTATACTACGAAGTTTATGGGTACACAAGGAACCATGGAAGGTAACCAACATCCCTCGGCCACGCGGTTCAGCACACCGTGGGTGTAAAACAATCGTAACTTTGCGTCTGTTGTCCGTTCGAGGCATACTTATTTTCTAGAAAGCATGCAACAAGGCCAACACTGACAAAAAGTGAAATTCAAAGAGTAGAATAGTATATAATTTTATAAAAAATAAATACTTCCCTATGGTTGAGATACCGCCCCGAGTACTTCCTACTGCTAGCATGTTACATTCAATACAGCGTTGAACTCCGTCGCGGTGCAGGACTCGCCCAACGTATCATGAACCGTGCCTAGACTACCGAGTTTATGGGTACACAAGGAACCATGGAAGGTAACACACATCCCTCAGCCACGTGGTTCAGCACACCATGGGTTAAGCACACCAAAAATGAGACCTCTATCCTAAAAGAAGCGTAACTTTTGTGTCTATTGTCCGTTCGGAGCATACTTTTTTCTAGAAAGCTTGAGGCGAGGCCAACACCGACAAAAAGAGAAATTCAAAGAGTAGAATAGTATATAATTTTTTACAAAATAAATACTACCCAATGGTTGAGATACCGCCCCGAGTTCCTCCTACTGCTAGCATGTTACATTCAATACAGCGTTGAACTTCATCGCGGTGCAGGACTCGCCCACCGTATCATGAACCGCGCCTAGACTACCGAGTTTATCGGTACACAAGGAACTATGGAAGGTAACCCACATCCCTCGGCCATGTGGTTCAGCACACCGTCGGTGTAAGCACACAAAAAATGAGACCTATAACCTAAAACGAGCATAACTTTTGCATCCGTTGTCTATTCGGGGCATTCATTTTTTTCTAGAAAGCTTGCGGCGAGGCCAACACCGACAAAAAGCAAAATTCAAAGAGTAGGATAGTATATAATTTTTTACAAAATAAATACTTCCCTATGGTTGAGATGCTGCACCGCATACCTCCTACTACGAGCTTGTTATATTCAATACAACGTCGAACTCCATCGCGGTGGAGGACTCGACCACCAATCATGAACCGCGCCTATACTACCGAGTTTATGGGTACACAAGGAACCATGGAAGGTAACCAACATCCCTCGGCCACACGGTTCACCACACCATGGGTGTAAGCACACAAAAAATGAGACATATAACCTAAAACAAGCGTAACTTTTGCGTCTGTTGTCCGTTCGGAGCATACTTTTTTTCTAGAAAGCTTGCGGCGAGGCCAACACCGACACAAAACGAAATTCAAAGAGTAGAATTGTATATAATTTTTTACAAAATAAATACTTCCCTATGGTTGAGATAGCGCCCCGAGTACCTCCTACTGCTAGCATGTTACATTCAATACAGCGTTGAACTCCATCGCGGTGCAGGACTTGCCCATCATATCATGAACCGCGCCTAGACTTCTGAGTTTATGGGTACACAAGGAACCATGGAAGGAAACCCACATCCCCCGGCTGCGCAGTTCACCACACCATGGGTGTAAGCACATGAAAAATGAGTCCTATAACCTAAAATGAGCGTAACTTTTATGGTCGTTGTCCATTCGGGGCATACTTTTTTTTTCTAGAAAGCTTGCGGCGAGCCCAACACCGACAAAAAGCGAAATTCAAAGAGTAGAATAGTATATAATTTTTTACAAAATAAATACTTCCCTATGGTTGAGATACCGCCCTGAGTACCTCCTACTGCTAGCATGTTACCTTCAATACAGGCCATGTGGTTCAGCACACCGTCGGTGTAAGCACACAAAAAATGAGACCTATAACCTAAAACGAGCCTAACTTTTGCATCCGTTGTCTATTCGGGGCATTCTTTTTTTTTCTAGAAAGCTTGCGGCAAGGCCAACACCGACAAAAAGAAAAATTCAAAGAGTAGAATAGTATATAATTTTTTACAAAATAAATACTTCCCTATGATTGAGATGCTGCCCCACATACCTCCTACTGTGAGCTTGTTATATTCAATACAACATGAAACTCTATCACGGTGGAGGACTCGCCCACCAATCATGAACCGCGCCAAGACTACCGAGTTTATGGGTACACAAGGAACCATGGAAGGTAACCAACATCCCTCGGCCACACGGATCAGCACACCCGTGGGTGTAAGCACACGAAAAATGAGACCTATAACCTAAAACAAGCGTAACTTTTGCGTTTGTTGTCCGTTCGGGGCATACTTTTTTTTCTAGAAAGCTTGCGGCGAGGCCAACACCAACAAACATTGAAATTCAAAGATTAGAATAGTATATAATTTTATAAAAATTAAATACTTCCCTATGGTTGAGATACCGCCCCGAGTACCTCCTACTGCTAGCATGTTACATTCAATACAGCGTTGAACTCCATCGCGGTGGAGGACTCACCCACCATATCATGAATCGCGCCTAGACTACCGAGTTTATGGATACACAAGGAACCATGGAAGGTAACCCACATCCCTCGGCCACACGGTTCAGCACACCGTGGGTGTAAGCACACGAAAAATGAGACCTATAACCTAAAACAAGCGTAACTTTTGCGTCTGTTGTCCGTTTGGGGCATACTTTTTTTCTATAAAGCTTGCGGTGAGGCCAACACCGACAAAAAGCAAAATTCAAAGACTAAAATAGTATATAATTTTATAAAAAATAAATACTTCACTATGGTTGAGATACCGTCCTGAGTACCTCCTACTGCTAGCATATTACACTCAATACAGCGTCGAACTCCATCGCGGTGGAGGACTCACCCACCGTATCATGAACCCCGCCTAGACTATCGAGTTTATGGGTACACAAGGTACCATGGAAGGTAACCCACATCCCTCGACCACGCGGTTCTGCTCACCGTGGGTGTAAGCACATGAAAAAGGAGACCTATAACCTAAAACAAGCATAACTTTTGCATCCATTGTCTGATCGGGGCATACTTTTTTTTCTAGAAAGCTTGCAACGAGCACAACACCGACAAAAAGAGAAATTCAAAGAGTAGAATAGTATATAATTTTTTACAAAATAAATACTTCCCTATGGTTGAGATGCTGCCAAGCATACCTCCTACTTTGACCATTTTATATTCAATAGAGCATCAAACTCCATCGCGGTGGAGGACTCGCCCACCAATCATGAATCGCGCCTATACTACGAAGTTTATGGGTACACAAGGAACCATGGAAGGTAACCAACATCCCTCGGCCACGCGGTTCAGCACACCGTGGGTGTAAAACAATCGTAACTTTGCGTCTGTTGTCCGTTCGAGGCATACTTATTTTCTAGAAAGCATGCAACAAGGCCAACACTGACAAAAAGTGAAATTCAAAGAGTAGAATAGTATATAATTTTATAAAAAATAAATACTTCCCTATGGTTGAGATACCGCCCCGAGTACTTCCTACTGCTAGCATGTTACATTCAATACAGTGTTGAACTCCGTCGCGGTGCAGGACTCGCCCACCGTATCATGAACCGTGCCTAGACTACCGAGTTTATGGGTACACAAGGAACCATGGAAGGTAACACACATCCCTCAGCCACGCGGTTCAGCACACCATGGGTTAAGCACACCAAAAATGAGACCTCTATCCTAAAAGAAGCGTAACTTTTGTGTCTATTGTCCGTTCGGAGCATACTTTTTTCTAGAAAGCTTGAGGCGAGGCCAACACCGACAAAAAGAGAAATTCAAAGAGTAGAATAGTATATAATTTTTTACAAAATAAATACTACCCAATGGTTGAGATACCGCCCCGAGTTCCTCCTACTGCTAGCATGTTACATTCAATACAGCGTTGAACTTCATCGCGGTGCAGGACTCGCCCACCGTATCATGAACCGCGCCTAGACTACCGAGTTTATCGGTACACAAGGAACTATGGAAGGTAACCCACATCCCTCGGCCATGTGGTTCAGCACACCGTCGGTGTAAGCACACAAAAAATGAGACCTATAACCTAAAACGAGCATAACTTTTGCATCCGTTGTCTATTCGGGGCATTCATTTTTTTTCTAGAAAGCTTGCGGCGAGGCCAACACCGACAAAAAGCAAAATTCAAAGAGTAGGATAGTATATAATTTTTTACAAAATAAATACTTCCCTATGGTTGAGATGCTGCACCGCATACCTCCTACTACGAGCTTGTTATATTCAATACAACGTCGAACTCCATCGCGGTGGAGGACTCGACCACCAATCATGAACCGCGCCTATACTACCGAGTTTATGGGTACACAAGGAACCATGGAAGGTAACCAACATCCCTCGGCCACACGGTTCACCACACCATGGGTGTAAGCACACAAAAAATGAGACATATAACCTAAAACAAGCGTAACTTTTGCGTCTGTTGTCCGTTCGGAGCATACTTTTTTTCTAGAAAGCTTGCGGCGAGGCCAACACCGACACAAAACGAAATTCAAAGAGTAGAATTGTATATAATTTTTTACAAAATAAATACTTCCCTATGGTTGAGATAGCGCCCCGAGTACCTCCTACTGCTAGCATGTTACATTCAATACAGCGTTGAACTCCATCGCGGTGCAGGACTTGCCCATCATATCATGAATCGCGCCTAGACTTCTGAGTTTATGGGTACACAAGGAACCATGGAAGGAAACCCACATCCCCCGGCTGCGCAGTTCACCACACCATGGGTGTAAGCACATGAAAAATGAGTCCTATAACCTAAAATGAGCGTAACTTTTATGGTCGTTGTCCATTCGGGGCATACTTTTTTTTTCTAGAAAGCTTGCGGCGAGCCCAACACCGACAAAAAGCGAAATTCAAAGAGTAGAATAGTATATAATTTTTTACAAAATAAATACTTCCCTATGGTTGAGATACCGCCCTGAGTACCTCCTACTGCTAGCATGTTACCTTCAATACAGGCCATGTGGTTCAGCACACCGTCGGTGTAAGCACACAAAAAATGAGACCTATAACCAAAAACGAGCCTAACTTTTGCATCCGTTGTCTATTCGGGGCATTCTTTTTTTTTCTAGAAAGCTTGCGGCAAGGCCAACACCGACAAAAAGAAAAATTCAAAGAGTAGAATAGTATATAATTTTTTACAAAATAAATACTTCCCTATGATTGAGATGCTGCCCCACATACCTCCTACTGTGAGCTTGTTATATTCAATACAACGTGAAACTCTATCACGGTGGAGGACTCGCCCACCAATCATGAACCGCGCCAAGACTACCGAGTTTATGGGTACACAAGGAACCATGGAAGGTAACCAACATCCCTCGGCCACACGGATCAGCACACCCGTGGGTGTAAGCACACGAAAAATGAGACCTATAACCTAAAACAAGCGTAACTTTTGCGTTTGTTGTCCGTTCGGGGCATACTTTTTTTTCTAGAAAGCTTGCGGCGAGGCCAACACCAACAAACCTCGAAATTCAAAGATTAGAATAGTATATAATTTTATAAAAACTAAATACTTCCCTATGGTTGAGATACCGCCCCGAGTACCTCCTACTGCTAGCATGTTACATTCAATAAAGCGTTGAACTCCATCGCGGTGGAGGACTCACCCACCATATCATGAACCGCGCCTAGACTACCGAGTTTATGGATACACAAGGAACCATGGAAGGTAACCCACATCCCTCGGCCACGCGGTTCAGCACACCGTGGGTGTAAGCACACGAAAAATAAGATCTATAACCTAAAACAAGCGTAACTTTTGCGTCTGTTGTCCGTTTGGGGCATACTTTTTTTCTAGAAAGATTGCGGCGAGGCCAACACCGACAAAAAGCAAAATTCAAAGAGTAAAATAGTATATATTTTGATAAAAAATAAATACTTCACTATGGTTGAGATACCGCCCTGAGTACCTCCTACTGCTAGCATGTTACACTCAATACAGCGTCGAACTCCATCGCGGTGGAGGACTCACCCACCGTATCATGAACCCCGTCTAGACTACCGTGTTTATGGGTACACAAGGTACCATGGAAGGTAACCCACATCCCTCGACCATGCGGTTCAGCACACTGTGGGTATAAGCACATGAAAAAGGAGACCTATAACCTAAAACAAGCATAACTTTTGCATCCATTGTCTGATCGGGGCATACTTTTTTTTCTAGAAAGCTTGCAACGAGCACAACACCGACAAAAAGCAAAATTCAAAGAGTAGAATAGTATATAATTTTTTACAAAATAAATACTTCCCTATGGTTGAGATGCTGCCAAGCATACATCCTACTTTGAGCATTTTATATTCAATAGAGCGTCAAACTCCATCGCGGTGGAGGACTCGCCCACCAATCATGAAAAGCGCCTATACTACCAAGTTTATGGGTACACAAGGAACCATGGAAGGTAACCCATATCCCTCGGCCATGTGGTTCAGCACACCGTCGGTGTAAGCACACAAAAAATGAGACCTATAACCTAAAACAAGCATAACTTTTGCATCCGTTGTCTATTCGGGGCATTCTTTTTTTTTCTAGAAAGCTTGCGGCAAGGCCAACACTGACAAAAAGCAAAATTCAAAGAGTAGAATAGTATATATTTTTTTACAAAATAAATACTTCCCTATGGTTGAGATGCTGCCCCGCATACCTCCTACTGTGAGCTTGTTATATTCAATACAACGTCGAACTCTATCACGGTGGAGGACTCGCCCACCACTCATGAACCGCGCCTAGACTACCGAGTTTATGGGTACACAAGGAACCATGGAAGGTAACCAACATCCCTCGGCCACACGGTTCAGCACACCGTGGGTGTAAGCACACGAAAAATGAGACCTATAACCTAAAACAAGCGTAACTTTTGCTTCTGTTGTCCGTTCAGGGCATACTTTTTTTCTAGAAAGCTTGCGGCGAGGCCAACACCAACAAACATTGAAATTCAAAGATTAGAATAGTATATAATTTTACAAAAATGAAATACTTCCCTATGGTTGAGATACCGCCCCGAGTACCTCCTACTGCTAGCATGTTACATTCAATACAACGTTGAACTCCATCGCGGTGGAGGACTCACCCACCATATCATGAATCGCGCCTAGACTACCGAGTTTATGGATACACAAGGAACCATGGAAGGTAACCCACATCCCTCGGCCACATGGTTCAGCACACCGTGGGTGTAAGCACACGAAAAATGAGACCTATAACCTAAAACAAGCGTAACTTTTGCGTCTGTTGTCCGTTTGGGGCATACTTTTTTTCTATAAAGCTTGCGGTGAGGCCAACACCGACAAAAAGCGAAATTCAAAGAGTAAAATAGTATATAATTTTATAAAAAATAAATACTTCACTATGGTTGAGATACCATCCTGAGTACCTCCTACTGCTAGCATATTACACTCAATACAGCGTCGAACTCCATCGCGGTGGAGGACTCACCCACCGTATCATGAACCCCGCCTAGACTATCGAGTTTATGGGTACACAAGGTACCATGGAAGGTAACCCACATCCCTCGACCACGCGGTTCCGCACACCGTGGGTGTAAGCACATGAAAAAGGAGACCTATAACCTAAAACAAGCATAACTTTTGCATCCATTGTCTGATCGGGGCATACTTTTTTTTCTAGAAAGCTTGCAACGAGTACAACACCGACAAAAAGCGAAATTCAAAGAGTAGAATAGTATATAATTTTTTACAAAATAAATACTTCCCTATGGTTGAGATGCTGCCAAGCATACCTCCTACTTTGACCATTTTATATTCAATAGAGCATCAAACTCCATCGCGGTGGAGGACTCGCCCACCAATCATGAACCGCGCCTATACTATGAAGTTTATGGGTATACAAGGAACCATGGAAGGTAACCAACATCCCTCGGCCACGCGGTTCAGCACACCGTGGGTGTAAAACAACCGTAACTTTGCGTCTGTTGTCCGTTCAAGGCATACTTATTTTCTAGAAAGCATGCAACAAGGCCAACACTGACAAAAAGTGAAATTCAAAGAGTAGAATAGTATATAATTTTATAAAAAATAAATACTTCCCTATGGTTGAGATACCGCCCCGAGTACTTCCTACTGCTAGCATGTTACATTCAATACAGTGTTGAACTCCGTCGCGGTGCAGGACTCGCCCACCGTATCATGAACCGTGCCTAGACTACAGAGTTTATGGGTACACAAGGAACCATGGAAGGTAACACACATCCCTCAGCCACGCGGTTCAGCACACCATGGGTTAAGCACACCAAAAATGAGACCTCTATCCTAAAAGAAGCGTAACTTTTGCGTCTATTGTCCGTTCGGAGCATACTTTTTTCTAGAAAGCTTGAGGCGAGGCCAACACCGACAAAAAGAGAAATTCAAAGAGTAGAATAGTATATAATTTTTTACAAAATAAATACTACCCAATGGTTGAGATACCGCCCCGAGTTCCTCCTACTGCTAGCATGTTACATTCAATACAACGTTGAACTTCATCGCGGTGCAGGACTCGCCCACCGTATCATGAACCGCGCCTAGACTACAGAGTTTATCAGTACACAAGGAACCATGGAAGGTAACCCACATCCCTCGGCCATGTGGTTCAGCAAACCGTCGGTGTAAGCACACAAAAAATGAGACCTATAACCTAAAACGAGCATAACTTTTGCATCCGTTGTCTATTCGGGGCATTCATTTTTTTTTCTAGAAAGCTTGCGGCGAGGCCAACACCGACAAAAAGAAAAATTCAAAGAGTAGAATAGTATATAATTTTTTACAAAATAAATACTTTCCTATGGTTGAGATGCTGCACCGCATACCTCCTACTACGAGCTTGTTATATTCAATACAACGTCGAACTCCATCGCGGTGGAGGACTCGACCACCAATCATGTACCGCGCCTATACTACCGAGTTTATGGGTACACAAGGAACCATGGAAGGTAACCAACATCCCTCGGCCACACGGTTCACCACACCATGGGTGTAAGCACACAAAAAATGAGACATATAACCTAAAACAAGCGTAACTTTTGCGTTTGTTGTCCGTTCGGAGCATACTTTTTTTCTAGAAAGCTTGCGGCGAGGCCAACACCGACAAAAAGCGAAATTCAAAGAGTAGAATAGTATATAATTTTTTACAAAATAAATACTTCCCTATGGTTGAGATACCGCCCCGAGTACCTCCTACTGCTAGCATGTTAGATTCAATACAGCGTTGAACTCCATCGCGGTGCAGGACTTGCCCATCATATCATGAACCGCGCCTAGACTTCTGAGTTTATGGGTACACAAGGAACCATGGAAGGAAACCCACATCCCCCGGCTGCGCAGTTCACCACACCATGGGTGTAAGCACATGAAAAATGAGTCCTATAACCTAAAATGAGCGTAACTTTTGCGGTCGTTGTCCGTTCGGGGCATACTTTTTTTTTCTAGAAAGCTTGCGGCGAGCCCAACACCGACAAAAAGCGAAATTCAAAGAGTAGAAGAGTATATAATTTTTTACAAAATAAATACTTCCCTATGGTTGAGATACCGCCCCGAGTACCTCCTACTGCTAGCATGTTACCTTCAATACAGTGTTGAACTCCATCACGGTGCAGGACTTGCCCATCGTATCATGAACGGCGCCTAGACTTCTGAGTTTATGGGTACACAAGGAACCATGGAAGGTAACCCACATCCCCCGGCTGCGCGGTTCACCACACCATGGGTGTAAGCACATGAAAAATGAGTCCTATAACCTAAAACAAGCGTAACTTTTGCGGTCGTTGTCCGTTCGGAGCATACTTTTTTTCTAGAAAGCTTGCGGCGAGGCCAACACCGACAAAAAGCGAAATTCAAAGAGTAGAATAGTATATAACTTTTTACAAAATAAATACTTCCCTATGGTTGAGATACCGCCCCGAGTACCTCCTACTGCTAGCATGTTAGATTCAATACAGCGTTGAACTCCATCGCGGTGCAGGACTTGCCCATCATATCATGAACCGCGCCTAGACTTCTGAGTTTATGGGTACACAAGGAACCATGGAAGGAAACCCACATCCCCCGGCTGCGCAGTTCACCACACCATGGGTGTAAGCACATGAAAAATGAGTCCTATAACCTAAAATGAGCGTAACTTTTGCGGTCGTTGTCCGTTCGGGGCATACTTTTTTTTTCTAGAAAGCTTGCGGCGAGCCCAACACCGACAAAAAGCGAAATTCAAAGAGTAGAAGAGTATATAATTTTTTACAAAATAAATACTTCCCTATGGTTGAGATACCGCCCCGAGTACCTCCTACTGCTAGCATGTTACCTTCAATACAGTGTTGAACTCCATCACGGTGCAGGACTTGCCCATCGTATCATGAACGGCGCCTAGACTTCTGAGTTTATGGGTACACAAGGAACCATGGAAGGTAACCCACATCCCCCGGCTGCGCGGTTCACCACACCATGGGTGTAAGCACATGAAAAATGAGTCCTATAACCTAAAATGAGCGTAACTTTTGCGGTCGTTGTCCGTTCGGGGCATACTTTTTTTTTCTAGAGAGCTTGCGGCGAGCCCAACACCGACAAAAAGCGAAATTCAAAGAGTAGAATAGTATATAATTTTTTACAAAATAAATACTTCCCTATGGTTGAGATACTGCCCCGAGTACCTCCTACTGCTAGCATGTTACATTCAATACAGCGTTGAACTCCGTCGCGGTGTAGGACTCGCCCACCGTATCATGAACCGTGCCTAGACTACCGAGTTTATGGGTACACAAGGAACCATGGAAGGTAACACACATCCGTCAGCCACGCGGTTCAGCACACCATGGGTTAAGCACACCAAAAATGAGACCTCTATCCTAAAAGAAGCGTAACTTTTGCGTCTATTGTCCGTTCGGAGCATACTTTTTTCTAGAAAGCTTGCGGCGAGGCCAACACCGACAAAAAGAGAAATTTCAAGAGTAGAATAGTATATAATTTTTTACAAAATAAATACTACCCAATGGTTGAGATACCACCCCGAGTTCCTCCTACTGCTAGCATGTTACATTCAATACAGTGTTGAACTTCATCGCGGTGCAGGACTCGCCCACCGTATCATGAACCGCGCCTAGACTACAGAGTTTATCAGTACACAAGGAACCATGGAAGGTAACCCACATCCCTCGGCCATGTGGTTCAGCACACCGTCGGTGTAAGCACACAAAAAATGAGACCTATAACCTAAAACGAGCATAACTTTTGCATCCGTTGTCTATTCGGGGCATTCATTTTTTTTTCTAGAAAGCTTGCGGCGAGGCCAACACCGACAATAAGCAAAATTCAAAGAGTAGAATAGTATATAATTTTTTACAAAATAAATACTTCCCTATGGTTGAGATGCTGCACCGCATACCTCCTACTACGAGCTTGTTATATTCAATACAACGTCGAACTCCATCGCGGTGGAGGACTCGACCACCAATCATGAACCGCGCCTATACTACCGAGTTTATGGGTACACAAGGAACCATGGAAGGTAACCAACATCCCTCGGCCACGCGGTTCAGCGCACCATGGGTGTAAGCACACAAAAAATGAGACATATAACCTAAAAGAAGCGTAACTTTTGCGTCTATTGTCCGTTCGGAGCATACTTTTTTTCTAGAAAGCTTGCGGCGAGGCCAACACCGACAAAAAGCAAAATTCGTAGAGTCGAATAGTATATAATTTTTTACAAAATAAATACTTCCCTGTTGTTGAGATACCGCCCCGAGTACCTCCTACTGCTAGCATGTTACATTCAATACAGCGTTGAACTCCATCGCGGTGCAGGACTCGCCCACCGTATCATTAACCGCGCCTAGACTACCGAGTTTATGGGTACACAAGGAATCATGGAAGGTAACCCACATCCCCCGGCCACACGGTTCAGCAGACCATGGGTGTAAGCACATGAAAAATGAGACCTATAACCTAAAATGAGCATAACTTTTACGTCCGTTGTCCTTTCGGGGCATACTTTTTTTTCTAGAAAACTTGCGGCGAGGCCAACACCGACAAATAGCAAAATTCAAAGAGTAGAATAGTATATAATTTTTTACAAAATAAATACTTCCCTATGGTTGAGATGTTGCCCCGCATACCTCCTACTACGAGCTTGTTATATTCAATACAACGTCGAACTCCATCGCTGATGTGGACAAGGGTTCCCGATCTTCTGAAAAGTTCTGGATACGTTGATTTGGTCGGAGGCGACACACAAATCGATCTGGCTTCAGAACATCACGTTCTAAACCCCGCAATCGCAGCACGACGTCTCCTCTGATTATCAACCGTCCTAAAATGATTGACCTCGCCGAGAAGGCTAATCCCTGCCTGTGAATCAAGAACACAAGCAAGAACAAAGAAGAAAGCAACACAATTGCAGATGTATTATGAATCTCACGAAGTTGGGGTCTCACAAACCATGATGACGGCAAAACTGTTATGAACAGAATAATCTAAGCAAAACCCGAACCATAATGGTGCAGTGGTGGCTGTATATGAAGACCCTAGGGTCGTGCAAGACCCTCTGGACACACCCCTACTTGGGCTCAACTAGATACAAAGCCCAAAGGCCAAAAACAGGCGACACAGCGCCGAAACAGATTCTGGACTCTCTCTTGTTTCGACGATTTCTGATGACTCCGGATGAAATTTGATATGAGACCGGCGGCATTGGAAATGTCTTATTCTTATCTTTCTGTGCATATGTAGAATGTCCAAATCCGAGTCCGTATGCGTCTTGGGCATCCGTTTTAGTGCAGACTGGTCCTGAGCCCCAAAACAGAGTCGAAGTTGGTTTTGGTTGGGCCTCCACCTTGGCTTTCACGTCCTTGCTGGTCCTCCACGTCTCCAAGTCCTTCTCCCATCATCTCCTGGTCCTCTCCATGGTTCCAAATTATAATATAATCATTAGGTAGCAAACCATTCTCAAAAGTGACATATAATAAAGAACGTAGGAACAAGCTCACCTCTAAATTTAGTCGTCGTGCACGAGCTCAAGTCATTGGACCTTGCAAGTCCAAAATTGGAGGAGTGTTGCATGTATCCTTTGGAGTGATGTCCTCATCACATAAACTCGGTAGTGTAGGCGCGGTTCATGATAGGGTGGGCGAGTCCTCTACCGCGATGGAGTTCGATGCTGTATTGAATGTAACATGCTAGCAGTAGGAGGCATTCAGGGTGGTATCTCAACCATAGGGAAGTATTTATTTTTTATAAAGTTATATACTATTCTACTTATTGAATTTCACTTTTTTCGGTGTTGGCCTCGCTGCAAGCTTTCTATAAAAAAAAGTATGCCCCGATCGGACAATGAATGCAAAAGTTACGCTCGTTTTAGGTTATAGGTCTCCTTTTTCGTGTGGTTACATCCACGGTGTGATGAACCGTCGCGGTGCAGGACTCGCCCACCGTATCATGAACTGTGCCTAAACTACAGAGTTTATGGGTACACAAGGAACCATGGAAGGTAACACACATCCCTCAGCCACGCGGTTCAGCACACCATGGGTTAAGCACACCAAAAATGAGACCTCTATCCTAAAAGAAGCGTAACTTTTGCGTCTATTGTCCGTTCGGAGCATACTTTTTTCTAGAAAGCTTGAGGCGAGGCCAACACCGACAAAAAGAGAAATTCAAAGAGTAGAATAGTATATAATTTTTTACAAAATAAATACTACCCAATGGTTGAGATACCGCCTCGAGTTCCTCCTACTGCTAGCATGTTACATTCAATACAACGTTGAACTTCATCGCGGTGCAGGACTCGCCCACCGTATCATGAACCGCGCCTAGACTACAGAGTTTATCAATACACAAGGAACCATGGAAGGTAACCCACATCCCTCGGCCATGTGGTTCAGCAAACCGTCGGTGTAAGCACACAAAAAATGAGACCTATAACCTAAAACGAGCATAACTTTTGCATCCGTTGTCTATTCGGGGCATTCATTTTTTTTTCTAGAAAGCTTGCGGCGAGGCCAACACCGACAAAAAGAAAAATTCAAAGAGTAGAATAGTATATAATTTTTTACAAAATAAATACTTCCCTATGGTTGAGATGCTGCCCCGCATACCTCCTACTACGAGCTTGTTATATTCAATACAACGTCGAACTCCATCGCTGATGTGGACAAGGGTTCCCGATCTTCTGAAAAGTTCTGGATACGTTGATTTGGTCGGAGGCGACACACAAATCGATCTGGCTTCAGAACATCACGTTCTAAACCCCGCAATCGCAGCACGACGTCTCCTCTGATTATCAACCGTCCTAAAATGATTGACCTCGCCGAGAAGGCTAATCCCTGCCTGTGAATCAAGAGCACAAGCAAGAACAAAGAAGAAAGCAACACAATTGCAGATGTATTATGAATCTCACGAAGTTGGGGTCTCACAAACCATGATGACGGCAAAACTGTTATGAACAGAATAATCTAAGCAAAACCCGAACCATAATGGTGCAGTGGTGGCTGTATATGAAGACCCTAGGGTCGTGCAAGACCCTCTGGACACACCCCTACTTGGGCTCAACTAGATACAAAGCCCAAAGGCCAAAAACAGGCGACACAGCGCCGAAACAGATTCTAGACTCTCTCTTGTTTCGACGATTCCTGATGACTCCGGATGAATTTTGATATGAGACCGGCGGCATTGGAAAGGTCTTCTTATTATCTTTCCTTGCATATGTAGAACGTCCAAATCCAAATCCGTATGCGTCTTGAGCATCCGTTTTAGTGCAGACTGGTCCTGAGCCCCAAAACAGAGTCGAAGTCGGTTTTGGTTGGTCCTCCACCTTGGCTTTCACGTCCTTGCTGGTCCTCCACGTCTCCAAGTCCTTCTCCCATCATCTCCTGGTCCTCTCCATGGTTCCTAATTATAATATAATCATTAGGTAGCAAACCATTCTCAAAAGTGACATATAATGAAGAACGTAGGAACGAGCTCACCTCTAAATTTAGTCGTCGTGCACGAGCTCTAGTCATTGGACCTTGCAAGTCCAAAATTGGAGGTGTGTTGCATGTATCCTTAGGAGTGATGTCCTCATCATCCTCCCCCTCTTGAAGTAGAGTTGTCCTCGACTCAAGCTCATTCTCTTCTCCCAAGTATGGTTTCGAATCTGAAATGTTAAAAGTAGGACTAACCCCAAACTCGGGAGGCAACTCAAGTTTGTATGCATTATCATTAATCTTCTCAATTATTTTGAAAGGACCATCAGCTCTAGGCATTAATTTAGACTTTCTCAAATCTGGAAATCTATCTTTTCTCAAGTGTAACCATACTAAATCTCCTACATCAAGTTTTACTTCTTTTCTACCTTTACTACCAGCAATTTTATACTTGTCATTCATCTTTTCAATGCTAAGTCTAGTGGTCTCATGCATTTTTAAAATAAATTCAGCACGTTCCTTAGCATCAACATGAACTCTCTCATGAATAGGTAGAGGAAGTATATCAAGTGGAGTACGGGGATCAAAACCATACACTACTTTGAAAGGACTTACCTTGGTAGTAGAATATGTTGCCCGATTATATGCAAACTCAACATGAGGCAAACATTCTTCCCATTGCTTCAAATTTTTCTTCAAGATAGCTCTCAACATAGTACCCAAAGTGTGGTTCACCACCTCAGTTTGTCCATCAGTTTGTGGGTGACAAGTTGTAGAAAACAATAACTTTGTACCCAACTTATTCCAAAGCGTGCGCCAAAAGTGACTCAAGAATTTTGCATCACGATCTGAAACAATAGTAGAAGGCATACCATGCAAACGAACAATTTCTTTGAAAAAGAGATCAGCAATATAACTAGCATCATCAGTCTTATGACATGGTATAAAGTGTGCCATCTTAGAAAATCTATCCACAACAACAAAAATACTGTCACTCCCCCTCTTAGTCCTAGGCAGTCCTAAAACAAAGTCCATAGAAATATCCGCCCAAGGAATAGAAGGAACAGGAAGTGACATGTATAAACCATGTGGATTCAAGCGAGACTTAGCTTTTTGATATGTAGTGCAGAGAGCAACAAAGCGCTCAACATCTTTCCTCATCCTTGGCCAAAAGAAGTGTGTGGCCAAAATATCCTCCGTCTTCTTGGCACCAAAATGACCCATCAATCGACCTCCATGCGCCTCCTGTAACAACAAAAGACGAACGGAACCAACTGGAATGCATAGGCGGTTAGCTCTAAACAAGAATCCATCATTCATCACAAATTTATTCCATGCACGACCTTCTTTATAATGCAGCAATACGTCCTTAAAATCAACATCAGCAGCATATTGTTCTTTAATTGCCTCAAGTCCAAAAATTCTACAATCCAGTTGAGACAATAAAGTATAGCGCCTAGATAAAGCATCAGCGATCACATTATCCTTCCCTTTCTTATGTTTAATAATATAAGGAAAAGACTCAATAAACTCAATCCATTTAGCATGTCTACGGTTCAAATTACATTGAGAACGAATATACTTAAGTGATTCATGATCAGAATGAATAACAAATTCTTTGGGCAACAAATAATGACGCCACGTCTCTAAACAACGTACAAGTGCATACAATTCCTTATCATACATGGAGTAATTCAAAACAGGCCCAATAATTTTCTCACTAAAGTATGCAATAGGTTTACTATCTTGCATCAAAACACCACCAATGCCTATACCACTAGCATCACATTCAAGCTCAAAAATCTTATCAAAATTAGGTAATTGCAGCAATGGTGCATGTGTAAGTTTATCCTTCAAAGCATCAAAAGACTCATGATGTACCTTACCCCAATGGAAATCAATGCCCTTCTTTGTCAACTCATGCAAAGGTGCAGCAATGGTGCTGAAATCTTTGACAAAGCGGCGGTAGAAACCTGCAAGACCAAGAAAACTCCTCACCTGTGTGGTAGTTTTTGGTACAGGCCAGCTCTTTATGGCTTCAATCTTCGCCTCATCCACCTCAATTCCCTGTGGAGTCACAACATAGCCAAGAAAAGAGACTCGATCTGTGCAAAAGATGCACTTCTCAAGGTTACCAAATAAACGTGCATCTCGTAAAGCATCAAAAATAGCACGCAAATGATTCATATGTTCATCTATAGATTTGCTATAAATCAAGATATCATCAAAGTAAACTACCACAAATTTGCCAATGAAAGCTCTTAAAACCTCATTCATCAAGCGCATGAAAGTACTAGGTGCATTAGTTAACCCAAAAGGCATTACTAACCACTCATATAATCCAAATTTGGTTTTGAAAGCTGTTTTCCATTCATCTCCAAGTTTCATTCTAATTTGATGGTAGCCACTACGTAAATCAATTTTAGTGAAAATTATAGCACCACATAACTCATCAAGCATGTCATCTAGCCTAGGAATAGGATGACGATACCTAATAGTAATATTATTAATGGCTCTACAATCTACACACATACGCCAAATACCATCTTTCTTAGGAACCAAAAGTATAGGAACAGCACAAGGACTAAGTGATTGACGAACATACCCACGATCCAAAAGGTCTTGAACTTGTCGTTGTATCTCCTTAGTCTCCTCAGGGTTGGTCCTATAAGCAGCACGGTTTGGCAAAGTAGCACCCGGAATCAAATCAATTTGATGCTCAATCCCTCTCAAAGGTGGCAATCCTGGGGGTATCTCAGCTGGAAAAACATCCTCATACTCCTGCAAAAGGTTAGTGACAGCAGGAGACACAGCACTAGAAGCAATATCATCAAGCAAAAACAAAGCTTCTTTGCATATCAAAGCATAGCAAATATCATCATTATCAGAAATTTCAGCAAGCTCAGATTTTGTTACAAGACATGAACGACCTTGTAATTTAATTCCAGCACCCTTAGAACTTGAAGAATCATTAACATTACTAGGTGTAGAATTAGAATTAACAGGTTGTTGAATATCAGGACCTTTATTTTTCAAACTAGCAGCTCTTTCTAAATCAGCTTGTACAATTTCAGCAGGGGTCATTGGTAACAAAGTAATTTTAGTTCCTTTATGCATAAAAGTGTACTTATTACTTCTACCATGGTGTACAGCATCATTATCAAATTCCCAAGGTCTACCCAATAAAATTGAACATGCTTGCATGGGTACGACATCACAATCAATAGAATCTACATAAGAACCAATGGAAAAAGGAACTCTACAAGTTTGTATTACCTTAGCTTTGCCAGAGTCGTTTAACCACTGAATGTAGTACAGATGTGGATGTGGATGTGTGGTCAAAGCAAGCTTGTTGACCTCATCATAACTCACCAAGTTATTGCAGCTCCCTCCATCAATGATGACACGTGCTCGGCGGTTCTTGATGACGAAGAAAATCTGGAACAAGTTGTGGCGCTGCATCGTCTCGGGCTGATGAACTTGTGTACTAAGGATATGTTGAACAATAATGTTCATGTATCCCGTGGTGTCTCCGCCTCCAAGGACGAGGTCACTGCCAGTGGCAGTGATGTCCTCCTCCTCATCCTCCACATCGGAGGTGCTCATGTAACCGCCATCGTCCGTCGCCACATATGCCCGCCTACTTGGACAATCTTTCTGCACATGACCAAGTCCATGGCAGCGGTGGCACTGAATCCCTGTAGTGCGCCCTGTCGAAGCAACAGAGGAGGCACTACTAGCTGGTACCTGCACAGAAAGTTTACCTGAGCGCGTAGAAGGTGCAGGGGCTGATCTTGGGGCTGCAGAAACAACACTGGTTCCCTTGGTAGCTGCTGGTGGGGGCGGCCAGAAAGATGGCCTGGGCAGCCCCGAAGTCCCCGTCGAGTGTGGGGGGTAGGAGTTCCTTGACTTGCTGTACTCCTCAAAAGCCTGGAAAAGTCCCTATGATTCTTTCTCTGCAAGCATAGCATACTGGAAACACTGGGTGAGGGTATAATATTCTTTATAATCAAGGATGTCCTGAATTTCTTTTCTTAAACCAGAATAAAAGCGACAAATCTGATTCTCTACTTTTTCAACTACAGCACAACGAATCAAACCCTTCTGAAGCTCACTAAAATACTCCTGAACAGTTTTATCTCCTTGGTCTAAACGTTGTAGTTTATTATGAATCTCTCTATAAAAAGAAGGAGGAACAAAACGATCACGCATTGCTACCTTAAGTTCTTCCCAAGTAGTAGGCAAATCAGTTTCAGCAGCTAGACCACTCCACCAAAGAATAGCAAAGTCCTTAAACGCACTAGTAGCTTGTCTAACTCTATGTTGTTCAGGAACAAGGTGGGCATTAATTTTTTATTCTACAATCATCTCCCAATCAAGATAAACATCACCATCATACTGACCCGAAAACGAAGGAATTGAAAACTTAATTTTAGCATACGGGTCATCTGGAGCATAGTTACCGTGTGGATGACGGTTGTAGTTATGGAAACCACCCATACCTTGAGTATTATGTTGCAAACGACGTCGTAATCGTGCAGTCCTTGTAGCTGACCTATCCACGGTGCCATCAGCCTTATACACCGTGTCTTCATCATGGACGTCTTCAACATCGTTGTTGTTGTTATTGGTGTTCATATTGTTGGTTTTAGGAGTGGTCTCCAATGCAACAACCTGATCGGTTAACTTAGAGACCCTCTTCTCTAACCGCTCCATGCTTTCTCCAATGTGAAGCTTGCCAACCGCATCAGTAATGGCTCTGGTGATCATCTCTGCTAAATCACTCTGAGCAGCCTGCAAAGCCTTCTGGAGCTGCTCTTGGCTCACGCACTCAGCAAATTGTGAGGGTGAAGCCATCTCTCCGTCGTCACTTCCTGCCATCACAAACACCAAAACAGGAAACAAACAGTGAAGGTTATCCCTACAAAATAGCTAAGCAGTGGTGCCTCTCAACACAACAAAAGGAGACTCCTTACAAAGCTCTTACAAAGTTCTGAAAAGCAAAGCAAAGGATACCAGAGAGATATGTTTCACGATTGCAAGGGTCACAAAATAACCTGTGTGCTATCCAGAAGAAATATGTAGAGCTAGGAAGGCCAGATATATATATATGAGTGGTACACAAATCAAAAACAGATAGTAAAGTTGAATAAGTGCCCAAGTAACTTGTCCCTAGTTGCTAGTCTAAGTATGTCCTAGAACACTAGTGATAGCAAAGTAAAAACAAGGAGACAAAGGCACAACAGGCGATAACAGGGGGCTAAGTGCAAAACAGGCAAATCCAGAAATTTCAGGGGGCTAGATGTAGCACTAGTAGAAATCCCAAATTTCTTTTTTTTATTTTATTTTTTCGATATTTTTCTCCAACTCACTAACAATGGAGGAGAATCCACAAAAAATTTTAGCTCAAACAGAGGTAGGATGTGGCCTACCGAAAATCTTGAAGTTGCAGAAAATGTCGGGTTTAAACTTAAATCAATTTTTTCTTTATCTTCCCGATTTTTTTTGAATTTTTTGATGAGGGCACACAGGGCAGAGCCAAGTGTGGGTATGCCCAACTTTGAGTCAAGAATCTCCTGTAAAAATTTCAGTCAAAACGGACAACCGAGCAAAAAGTTATACCCGTTTTACCGAAGGGAGGTCGGAGTCGATTTTCCAAAAACCCGAGTCAGGTTAGGGATCGGGTAAGGTTTTTTTTTTTTGGCGACGTGGATGCAGCGGAAAGTGGAATTTGTGGGGATTGGTCCGGGGTGTTGATGGTGTGTTCAGGGTGGGATTAGGGCGGGACTAGGCTAGGTGTGTCGATCAATCAACCCTAGCACAAAAAGCCAATAAAGCAGAGGATGGTGAAGGGGATGGCGGCTAGGGTTGCAAGAGAAACACTACTGACGACAAAAATACAAACTAAACCAGCGACTAAACAAGAACTAGGGCACAAACTCAACACTACGGACTCTGAAATTGAAATATGCAAAGGCTAAACACGTGGTTATGGGCGGTGGGAAAAAAATTTTTGGGCTTTTCTGTGGATGATAGGATGAACACAAAACGAAATTAACTAAGGGTAGTATGAACCTGACGGTGCATCTGAAGCTCTGATTACCACTTGATGTGGACAAGGGTTCCCGATCTTCAGAAAGGTTCTGGATACGTTGATTTGGTCGGAGGCGACACACAAATCGATCCGGCTTCAGAACAGCACGTTCTAAACCCCGCAATCTCAGCACGACGTCTCCTCTGGTTATCAACCGTCCTAAAACGATTAACCTTGCCGAGAAGGCTAATCCCTGCCTACGAATCAAGAACACAAGCAAGAACAAAGAAGAAAGCAACACAATTGCAGATGTATTATGAATCTCACGAAGTTGGGGTCTCACAAACCGTGATGACGAAGAAACTGTTATGAACAGAATAATCTAAGCAAAACCCGAACCATAATGGTGCGGCGGCGGCTGTATATGAAAACCCTAGGGTCGTGCAAGACCCTCTGGACACACCCCTACTTGGGCTCAACTAGATACAAAGCCCAAAGGCCAAAAACAGGCGACACAGCGCCGAAACAGATTCTAGACTCTCTCTTGTTTTGATGATTCCCGATGACTCCAGATGAATTTTGATACGAGACCGGTGGCATTGGAAAGGTCGTCTTATTATCTTTCAGTGCATATGTAGAACCTCCAAATCCGAGTCAGTATGCGTCTTGAGCATCCGTTTTAGTGCAGACTAGTCCTGAGCCCCGAAACAGAGTCGAAGTCGGTTTTGGTTGGGCCTCCACCTTGGCTTTCACGTCCTTGCTGGTCCTCCACGTCTCCAAGTCCTTCTCCCATCATCTCCTAGTCCTCTCCATGGTTCCTAATTACAATATAATCATTAGGTAGCAAACCATTCTCAAAAGTGACATATAATGAAGAACGTAGGAACGAGCTCACCTCTAAATTTAGTCGTCGTGCACGAGCTCTAGTCATTGGACCTTGCAAGTCCAAAATTGGAGGAGTGTTGCATGTATCCTTAGGAGTGATTTCCTCATCAATTGCGGTGGAGGTCTCGCCCACCAATCATGAACCGCACCTATACTACCGAGTTTATGGGTACACAAGGAACCATGGAAGGTAACCAACATCCCTCGGCCACGCGGTTCAGCACACCATGGGTGTAAGCATACGAAAAATGAGACCTATAACCTAAAAGAAGCATAACTTTTGCGTCTGTTGTCCGTTCGGAGCATACTTTTTTTCTAGAAAGCTTGCAGTGAGGCCAACACCGACAAAAAGCAAAGTTGAAAGAGTAGAATAGTATATAATTTTTTACAAAATAAATACTTCCCTATGGTTGAGATACCGCCCCGAGTACCTCCTACTACGAGCTTGTTATATTCAATATAGCGTTGAACTCCATCGCGGTGCAGGACTCGCCCACCGTATCATGAACTGCGCCTATACTACCGAGTTTATGGGTACACAAGGAACCATGGAAGGTAACCAACATCCCTCGGCCACGCGGTTCAGCACACCATGGGTGTAAGCACACGAAAAATGAGACCTATAACCAAAAAGAAGCGTAACTTTTGCGTCTGTTGTCCGTTCGGAGCATACTTTTTTTCTAGAAAGCTTGCGGCGAGGCCAACACCGACAAAAAGCGAAATTCAAAGAGTAGAATAGTATATAAGTTTTTACAAAATAAATACTTCCCTATGGTTGAGATACCACCCCGAGTACCTCCTACTGCTAGGATGTTACATTCAATACAGCATTGAACTCCATCGCGGTGCAGGACTCGCCCACCGTATCATGAACCGCGCCTAGACTACCGAGTTTATGGGTACACAAGGAACCATGGAAGGTAACCCACATCCCCCGGCCACGCGGTTCAGCACACCATGGGTGTAAGCACATGAAAAATGAGACCTATAACCCAAATGAGCATAACTTTTTTGTCCGTTGTCCGTTTTGGGCATACCTTTTTTTCTAGAAAGCTTACGGCGAGGCCAACACCGACAAAAAGTGAAATTCAAAGAGTAGAATAGTATATAATTTTTTACAAAATAAATACTTCCCTATGGTTGAGATGCTGCCCCGCATACCTCCTACTACGAGCTTGTTATATTCAATACAACGTCAAACTCCATCGCGGTGGAGGACTCGACCACCAATCATGAACCGCGCCTATACTACCGAGTTTATGGGTACACAAGGAACCATGGAAGGTAACCAACATCCCTCGGCCACGCGGTTCACCACACCATGGGTGTAAGCACACAAAAAATGAGACATATAACCTAAAACAAGCGTAACTTTTGCGTCTGTTGTCCGTTCGGAGCATACTTTTTTTCTAGAAAGCTTGCGGTGAGGCCAACACTGACAAAAAGCAAAATTCAAAGAGTAGAATAGTATATAATTGTTTACAAAATAAATACTTACCTATGGTTGAGATACCGCCCCGAGTACCTCCTACTGCTAGCATGTTAGATTCAATACAGCGTTGAACTCCATCGCGGTGCAGGACTCGCCCACCGTATCATGAACCGCGCCTAGACTTTTGAGTTTATGGGTACACAAGGAACCATGGAAGGTAACCCACATCCCCGGGCTGCGCGGTTCACCACACCATGGGTGTAAGCACATGAAAAATGAGTCCTATAACCTAAAACGAGCATAACTTTTGCGTCTGTTGTCTGTTCGGGGCATACTTTTTTTTCTAGAAAGCTTGCGGCGAAGCCAACACCGACAAAAAGCAAAATTCAAATAGTAGAATAGTATATAATTTTTTACAAAATAAATACTTCCCTATGGTTGAGATGCTGCCCCGCATACCTCCTACTACGAGCTTGTTATATTCAATACAATGTCGAACTCCATCGCGGTGGAGGACTCGCCCACCAATCATGAACCGCGCCTATACTACCGAGTTTATGGGCACACAAGGAACCATGGAAGGTAACCAACATCCCTCGGCCACGCGGTTCAGCACACCATGGGTGTAAGCACACCAAAAATGAGACCTATAACCAAAAAGAAGCGTAACTTTTGCGTCTATTATCCGTTCGGAGCATACTTTTTTTTCTAAAAAGCTTGCGGCGAGGCCAACACCGACAAAAAGTGAAATTCAAAGAGTAGAATAGTATATATGTTTTTACAAAATAAATACTTCCCTATGGTTGAGATACCGCCCCGAGTACCTCCTACTACGAGCTTGTTACATTCAATACAGCGTTTAACTCCATCGCGGTGCAGGACTCGCCCACCGTATCATGAACTGCGCCTATACTACCGAGTTTATGGGTACACAAGGAACCATGGAAGGTAACCAACATCCCTCGGCCACGCGGTTCAGCACACCATGGGTGTAAGCACACGAAAAATGAGACCTATAACCAAAAAGAAGCGTAACTTTTGCGTCTGTTGTCCGTTCGGAGCATACTTTTTTTCTAGAAAGCTTGCGGCGAGGCCAACACCGACAAAAAGCGAAATTCAAAGAGTAGAATAGTATATAAGTTTTTACAAAATAAATACTTCCCTATGGTTGAGATACCACCCCGAGTACCTCCTACTGCTAGGATGTTACATTCAATACAGCATTGAACTCCATCGCGGTGCAGGACTCGCCCACCGTATCATGAACCGCGCCTAGACTACCGAGTTTATGGGTACACAAGGAACCATGGAAGGTAACCCACATCCCCCGGCCACGCGGTTCAGCACACCATGGGTGTAAGCACATGAAAAATGAGACCTATAACCCAAATGAGCATAACTTTTTTGTCCGTTGTCCGTTTTGGGCATACCTTTTTTTCTAGAAAGCTTACGGCGAGGCCAACACCGACAAAAAGTGAAATTCAAAGAGTAGAATAGTATATAATTTTTTACAAAATAAATACTTCCCTATGGTTGAGATGCTGCCCCGCATACCTCCTACTACGAGCTTGTTATATTCAATACAACGTCAAACTCCATCGCGGTGGAGGACTCGACCACCAATCATGAACCGCGCCTATACTACCGAGTTTATGGGTACACAAGGAACCATGGAAGGTAACCAACATCCCTCGGCCACGCGGTTCACCACACCATGGGTGTAAGCACACAAAAAATGAGACATATAACCTAAAACAAGCGTAACTTTTGCGTCTGTTGTCCGTTCGGAGCATACTTTTTTTCTAGAAAGCTTGCGGCGAGGCCAACACTGACAAAAAGCAAAATTCAAAGAGTAGAATAGTATATAATTGTTTACAAAATAAATACTTACCTATGGTTGAGATACCGCCCCGAGTACCTCCTACTGCTAGCATGTTAGATTCAATACAGCGTTGAACTCCATCGCGGTGCAGGACTCGCCCACCGTATCATGAACCGCGCCTAGACTTTTGAGTTTATGGGTACACAAGGAACCATGGAAGGTAACCCACATCCCCCGGCTGCGCGGTTCACCACACCATGGGTGTAAGCACATGAAAAATGAGTCCTATAACCTAAAACGAGCATAACTTTTGCGTCTGTTGTCTGTTCGGGGCATACTTTTTTTTCTAGAAAGCTTGCGGCGAAGCCAACACCGACAAAAAGCAAAATTCAAATAGTAGAATAGTATATAATTTTTTACAAAATAAATACTTCCCTATGGTTGAGATGCTGCCCCGCATACCTCCTACTACGAGCTTGTTATATTCAATACAACGTCGAACTCCATCGCGGTGGAGGACTCGCCCACCAATCATGAACCGCGCCTATACTACCGAGTTTATGGGCACACAAGGAACCATGGAAGGTAACCAACATCCCTCGGCCACGCGGTTCAGCACACCATGGGTGTAAGCACACCAAAAATGAGACCTATAACCAAAAAGAAGCGTAACTTTTGCGTCTATTATCCGTTCGGAGCATACTTTTTTTTCTAAAAAGCTTGCGGCGAGGCCAACACCGACAAAAAGTGAAATTCAAAGAGTAGAATAGTATATAAGTTTTTACAAAATAAATACTTCCCTATGGTTGAGATACCGCCCCGAGTACCTCCTACTGCTAGCATGTTACATTCAATACAGCGTTTAACTCCATCGCGGTGCTGGACTCGCCCACCGTATCATGAACCGTGCCTAGACTACCGAGTTTATGGGTACACAAGGAACCATGGAAGGTAACTCACATCCCCCGGCTACACAGTTCAGCACACCATGGGTGTAAGCACATGAAAAATGAGACCTATAACCTAAAAGAAGCATATCTTTTGCGTCCGTTGTCCGTTCAGGGCATACTTTTTTTTTCTAGAAAGCTTGCGGCGAGGCCAACACCGTCGAAAAGAAAAATTCAAAGAGTAGAATAGTATATGATTTTTTACAAAATAAATACATCCCTATGGTTGAGATGCTGCCCCGCATACCTCGTACTACGTGCTTGTTATATTCAATACAACGTCGAACTCCAACGCCGTGGAGGAATTGCCCACCAATCATGAACCGCGCCTATACTGCCGAGTTTATGGGTACACAAGGAACCATGGAAGGTAACCAACATCCCTCAGCCACGCGGTTCAGTACACCATGGGTGTAAGCACACCAAAAATGAGACCTATAACCAAAAAGAAGCGTAACTTTTGCGTCTATTGTCCGTTCGGAGCATACTTTTTTTTCTAAAAAGCTTGCGGCGAGGCCAACACCGACAAAAAGTGAAATTCAAAGAGTAGAATAGTATATAAGTTTTTACAAAATAAATACTTCCCTATGGTTGAGATACCGCCCCGAGTACCTCCTACTGCTAGCATGTTACATTCAATACAGCGTTTAACTCCATCGCGGTGCTGGACTCGCCCACCGTATCATGAACCGTGCCTAGACTACCGAGTTTATGGGTACACAAGGAACCATCGAAGGTAACTCACATCCCCCGGCTACACAGTTCAGCACACCATGGGTGTAAGCACATGAAAAATGAGACCTATAACCTAAAAGAAGCATATCTTTTGCGTCCGTTGTCCGTTCGGGGCATACTTTTTTTTTTCTAGAAAGCTTGCGGCGAGGCCAACACCGTCGAAAAGAAAAATTCAAAGAGTAGAATAGTATATGATTTTTTACAAAATAAATACATCCCTATGGTTGAGATGCTGCCCCGCATACCTCGTACTACGTGCTTGTTATATTCAATACAACGTCGAACTCCAACGCAGTGGAGGAATTGCCCACCAATCATGAACCGCGCCTATACTACCGAGTTTATGGGTACACAAGGAACCATGGAAGGTAACCAACATCCCTCAGCCACGCGGTTCAGTACACCATGGGTGTAAGCACATGAAAAATGAGACCTATAACCTAAAAGAAGCACAACTTTTGTGTCTGTTGTCCGTTCGGAGCATACTATTTTTCTAGAAAGCTTGCGGCGACGCCAACACCGACAAAATGCGAAATTCAAAGAGTAGAATAGTATATAATTTTTTACAAAATAAATACTTCCCTATGGTTTAGATACCGCCTCGAGTACCTCCTACTGCTAGACTACCGAGTTTATGGGTACACAAGGAACCATGGAAGGTAACTCACATCCCCCGGCTACACAGTTCAGCACACCATGGGTGTAAGCACATGAAAAATGAGACCTATAACCTAAAAGAAGCATATCTTTTGCGTCCGTTGTCCGTTCAGGGCATACTTTTTTTTTCTAGAAAGCTTGCGGCGAGGCCAACACCGTCGAAAAGAAAAATTCAAAGAGTAGAATAGTATATGATTTTCTACAAAATAAATACATCCCTATGGTTGAGATGCTGCCCCGCATACCTCGTACTACGTGCTTGTTATATTCAATACAACGTCGAACTCCAACGCAGTGGAGGAATTGCCCACCAATCATGAACCGCGCCTATACTACCGAGTTTATGGGTACACAAGGAACCATGGAAGGTAACCAACATCCCTCAGCCACGCGGTTTAGTACACCATGGGTGTAAGCACATGAAAAATGAGACCTATAACCTAAAAGAAGCACAACTTTTGTGTCTGTTGTCCGTTCGGAGCATACTATTTTTCTAGAAAGCTTGCGGCGAGGCCAACACCGACAAAATGCGAAATTCAAAGAGTAGAATAGTATATATTTTTTTACAAAATAAATACTTCCCTATGGTTTAGATACCGCCTCGAGTACCTCCTACTGCTAGACTACCGAGTTTATGGGTATACAAGGAACCATGGAAGGTAACCAACATCCCTCGGCCACGTTGTTCAACACAGCGTGGGTGTAAGCACACGAAAAATGAGACCTATAACCTAAAACAAGTGTAACTTTTGCGTTTGTTGTCTGTTCGGGGCATACTTTTTTTCTAGAAAACTTGCGGCGAGGCCAAGACCGACAAAAAGCAAAATTCAAAGAGTAGAATAGTATATAATCTTAGTAAAAATAAATACTTCCCTATGGTTGAGATACCACCCCGAGTACCTCCTACTGCTAGCATGTTACATTCAATACAGCGTTGAACTCCATCGCGGTGCAGGACTCGCCCACCGTATCATGAACCGCGCCTAGACTACCGAGTTTATGGGTACACAAGGAACCATGGAAGGTAACCCACATCCCTCGGCCACGCGGTTCAGCTCACCGTGGGTGTAAGCACATGGAAAATGAGACCTATAACCTAAAACGAGCATAACTTTTGCGTCCATTGTCCGTTTAGGGCATAATTGTTTTTCTATGAAAGCTTGCAGCAAGGCCAACACTGTCAAAAAGTGAAATTTAAGGAATAGAATAGTATATAATTTTTTACAAAATAAATACTTCCCTATGGTTGAGATGCTGCCCCGCATACCTCCTACTGTGAGCTTGTTATATTCAATACAGCGTCGAACGCCATCGCGGTGGAGGACTCGCCCACCAATCATGAACCGCGCCTATACTACCGAGTTTATGGGTACACAAGGAACCATGGAAGGTAACCAACATCCCTCGGCCACGCGGTTCAGCACACGATGGGTGTAAGCACACGAAAAATGAGACCTATAACCTAAAACAAGCATAACTTTTGCGTCCCTTGTCCGTTCGGAGCATACTTTTTTTCTGGAAAGCTTGCGGCGAGGCCAACACCGACAAAAAGTGAAATTCAAAGAGTAAAATAGTATATAATTTTGTAAAAAATAAATACTTCCCTATGGTTGAGATATCGCCCTGAGTACCTCTTACTGCTAGCATGTTACATTCAATACCGCGTCGAACTCCATCACGGTTGAGGACTCGCCCACCATATCATGAACCGCGCCTAGACTACCGAGTTTATGGGTACACAAGGAACCATGGAATGTAAGCCACATCCCTCGGCCACGCGGTTCAGCACACTGTGGGTGTAACCACATGAAAAAGGAGACCTATAACCTAAAACGAGCATAACTTTTGCATCTGTTGTCCGATCAGGGCATACTTTTTTTCTTGAAAGCTTGCGACGAGCCCAACACCGACAAAAAGCAAAATTCAAATAGTAGAATAGTATATAATTTTTTACAAAATAAATACTTCCCTATGGTTGAGATGCTGCCCCGCATACCTCCTACTACGAGCTTGTTATATTCAATACAACGTCGAACTCGATCGCGGTGGAGGACTCGCCCACCAATCATGAACCGCGCCTATACTACCGAGTTTATGGGCACACAAGGAACCATGGAAGGTAACCAACATCCCTCGGCCACGCGGTTCAGCACACCATGGGTGTAAGCACACCAAAAATGAGACCTATAACCAAAAAGAAGCGTAACTTTTGCGTCTATTATCCGTTCGGAGCATACTTTTTTTTCTAAAAAGCTTGCGGCGAGGCCAACACCGACAAAAAGTGAAATTCAAAGAGTAGAATAGTATATAAGTTTTTACAAAATAAATACTTCCCTATGGTTGAGATACCGCCCCGAGTACCTCCTACTGCTAGCATGTTACATTCAATACAGCGTTTAACTCCATCGCGGTGCTGGACTCGCCCACCGTATCATGAACCGTGCCTAGACTACCGAGTTTATGGGTACACAAGGAACCATGGAAGGTAACTCACATCCCCCGGCTACACAGTTCAGCACACCATGGGTGTAAGCACATGAAAAATGAGACCTATAACCTAAAAGAAGCATATCTTTTGCGTCCGTTGTCCGTTCGGGGCATACTTTTTTTTTCTAGAAAGCTTGCAGCGAGGCCAACACCGTCGAAAAGAAAAATTCAAAGAGTAGAATAGTATATGATTTTTTACAAAATAAATACATCCCTATGGTTGAGATGCTGCCCCGCATACCTCGTACTACGTGCTTGTTATATTCAATACAACGTCGAACTCCAACGCCGTGGAGGAATTGCCCACCAATCATGAACCGCGCCTATACTGCCGAGTTTATGGGTACACAAGGAACCATGGAAGGTAACCAACATCCCTCAGCCACGCGGTTCAGTACACCATGGGTGTAAGCACACCAAAAATGAGACCTATAACCAAAAAGAAGCGTAACTTTTGCGTCTATTGTCCGTTCGGAGCATACTTTTTTTTCTAAAAAGCTTGCGGCAAGGCCAACACCGACAAAAAGTGAAATTCAAAGAGTAGAATAGTATATAAGTTTTTACAAAATAAATACTTCCCTATGGTTGAGATACCGCCCCGAGTACCTCCTACTGCTAGCATGTTACATTCAATACAGCGTTTAACTCCATCGCGGTGCTGGACTCGCCCACCGTATCATGAACCGTGCCTAGACTACCGAGTTTATGGGTACACAAGGAACCATGGAAGGTAACTCACATCCCCCGGCTACACAGTTCAGCACACCATGGGTGTAAGCACATGAAAAATGAGACCTATAACCTAAAAGAAGCATATCTTTTGCGTCCGTTGTCCGTTCGGGGCATACTTTTTTTTTCTAGAAAGCTTGCGGCGAGGCCAACACCGTCGAAAAGAAAAATTCAAAGAGTAGAATAGTATATGATTTTTTACAAAATAAATACATCCCTATGGTTGAGATGCTGCCCCGCATACCTCGTACTACGTGCTTGTTATATTCAATACAACGTCGAACTCCAACGCTGTGGAGGAATTGCCCACCAATCATGAACCGCGCCTATACTACCGAGTTTATGGGTACACAAGGAACCATGGAAGGTAACCAACATCCCTCAGCCACGCGGTTCAGTACACCATGGGTGTAAGCACATGAAAAATGAGACCTATAACCTAAAAGAAGCACAACTTTTGTGTCTGTTGTCCGTTCGGAGCATACTATTTTTCTAGAAAGCTTGCGCCGACGCCAACACCGACAAAATGCGAAATTCAAAGAGTAGAATAGTATATAATTTTTTACAAAATAAATACTTCCCTATGGTTTAGATACCGCCTCGAGTACCTCCTACTGCTAGACTACCGAGTTTATGGGTACACAAGGAACCATGGAAGGTAACTCACATCCCCCGGCTACACAGTTCAGCACACCATGGGTGTAAGCACATGAAAAATGAGACCTATAACCTAAAAGAAGCATATCTTTTGCGTCCGTTGTCCGTTCAGGGCATACTTTTTTTTTTCTAGAAAGCTTGCGGCGAGGCCAACACCGTCGAAAAGAAAAATTCAAAGAGTAGAATAGTATATGATTTTTTACAAAATAAATACATCCCTATGGTTGAGATGCTGCCCCGCATACCTCGTACTACGTGCTTGTTATATTCAATACAACGTCGAACTCCAACGCAGTGGAGGAATTGCCCACCAATCATGAACCGCGCCTATACTACCGAGTTTATGGGTACACAAGGAACCATGGAAGGTAACCAACATCCCTCAGCCACGCGGTTCAGTACACCATGGGTGTAAGCACATGAAAAATGAGACCTATAACCTAAAAGAAGCACAACTTTTGTGTCTGTTGTCCGTTCGGAGCATACTATTTTTCTAGAAAGCTTGCGGCGAGGCCAACACCGACAAAATGCAAAATTCAAAGAGTAGAATAGTATATATTTTTTTACAAAATAAATACTTCCCTATGGTTTAGATACCGCCTCGAGTACCTCCTACTGCTAGACTACCGAGTTTATGGGTATACAAGGAACCATGGAAGGTAACCAACATCCCTCGGCCACGTTGTTCAACACAGCGTGGGTGTAAGCACACGAAAAATGAGACCTATAACCTAAAACAAGTGTAACTTTTGCGTTTGTTGTCTGTTCGGGGCATACTTTTTTTCTAGAAAACTTGCGGCGAGGCCAAGACCGACAAAAAGCAAAATTCAAAGAGTAGAATAGTATATAATCTTAGTAAAAATAAATACTTCCCTATGGTTGAGATACCACCCCGAGTACCTCCTACTGCTAGCATGTTACATTCAATACAGCGTTGAACTCCATCGCGGTGCAGGACTCGCCCACCGTATCATGAACCGCGCCTAGACTACCGAGTTTATGGGTACACAAGGAACCATGGAAGGTAACCCACATCCCTCGGCCACGCGGTTCAGCTCACCGTGGGTGTAAGCACATGGAAAATGAGACCTATAACCTAAAACGAGCATAACTTTTGCGTCCATTGTCCGTTTAGGGCATAATTGTTTTTCTATGAAAGCTTGCAGCAAGGCCAACACTGTCAAAAAGTGAAATTTAAGGAATAGAATAGTATATAATTTTTTACAAAATAAATACTTCCCTATGGTTGAGATGCTGCCCCGCATACCTCCTACTGTGAGCTTGTTATATTCAATACAGCGTCGAACGCCATCGCGGTGGAGGACTCGCCCACCAATCATGAACCGCGCCTATACTACCGAGTTTATGGGTACACAAGGAACCATGGAAGGTAACCAACATCCCTCGGCCACGCGGTTCAGCACACGATGGGTGTAAGCACACGAAAAATGAGACCTATAACCTAAAACAAGCATAACTTTTGCGTCCCTTGTCCGTTCGGAGCATACTTTTTTTCTGGAAAGCTTGCGGCGAGGCCAACACCGACAAAAAGTGAAATTCAAAGAGTAAAATAGTATATAATTTTGTAAAAAATAAATACTTCCCTATGGTTGAGATATCGCCCTGAGTACCTCTTACTGCTAGCATGTTACATTCAATACCGCGTCGAACTCCATCACGGTTGAGGACTCGCCCACCATATCATGAACCGCGCCTAGACTACCGAGTTTATGGGTACACAAGGAACCATGGAATGTAAGCCACATCCCTCGGCCACGCGGTTCAGCACACTGTGGGTGTAAGCACATGAAAAAGGAGACCTATAACCTAAAACGAGCATAACTTTTGCATCTGTTGTCCGATCAGGGCATACTTTTTTTCTTGAAAGCTTGCGACGAGCCCAACACCGACAAAAAGCGAAATTCAAAGAGTAGAATAGTATATAATTTTTTACAAAATAAATACTTTCCTATGGTTGAGATGCTGCCAAGCATACCTCCTACTACGAGCATGTTATATTCAATACAACGTCGAACTCCATCACGGTGGAGGACTCGCCCACCAATCATGAACCGTGCCTAGACTACCGAGTTTATGGGTACATAAGGAACCATGGAACATAACCAACATCCCTCGGCCACACGGTTCAGCATACCATGGGTGTAAGCACATGAAAAATGAGACCTATAACCTAAAACAAGCGTAACTTTTGCGTCTGTTGTCCGTTTGGGGCATACTTTTTTTCTAGAAAGCTTGTGGCGAGGCCAAGATCGACAAAAAGCAAATTTCAAAGAGTAGAATAGTATATAATTTTAGAAAAAATAAATACTTCCCTATGGTTGAGATACCAACCAGTGTACCTCCTACTGCTAGCATGTTACATTCAATACAGCGTTGAACTCCATCGGGGTGCAGGACTCGCCCACCGTATCATGAGCCGCGCCTAGACTACCGAGTTTATGGGTACACAAGGAACCATGGAAGGTAACCCAAATCCCTCGGCCACGCGGTTCAGCACGCCGTGGGTGTAAGCACATGAAAAAGGAGACCTATAACCTAAAACGAGCATAACTTTTGTGTCCACTGTCCGTTTAGGGCATACTTTTTTTTCTAGAAAGCTTGCAGTGAGGCCAACACCAACAAAATGTGAAATTCAAAGAGTAGAATAGTATATAATTTTTTACAAAAGAAATACTTCCCTGTGGTTGAGATGCTGCCCCGCATACCTCCTACTGTGAGCTTGTTATATTCAATACAGCGTCGAACTCCATCGTGGCGGAGGACTCGCCCACCAATAATGAGCCGCGCCTAGACTACCGAGTTTATGGGTACACAAGGAACCATCGAAGGTAACCAACATCCCTCGGCCACACGGTTCAGCATATCGTGGGTGTAAGCACACGAAAAATAAGACCTATAACCTAAAACAAGCGTAACATTTGCGTCTGTTGTCCGTTCGGGGTATACTTTTTTTCTAGAAAGCTTGCACCGAGGCCAACACTGTCAAAAAGTGAAATTTAAGGAATAGAATAGTATATAATTTTTTACAAAATAAATACTTCCCTATGGTTGAGATGCTGCCCCGCATACCTCCTACTGTGAGCTTGTTATATTCAATACAGCATCGAACGCCATCGCGGTGGAGGACTCGCCCACCAATCATGAACCGCGCCTATACTACCGAGTTTATGGGTACACAAGGAACCATGGAAGGTAACCAACATCCCTCGGCCACGCGGTTCAGCACACGATGGGTGTAAGCATACGAAAAATGAGACCTATAACCTAAAACAAGCATAACTTTTGCGTCCCTTGTCCGTTCGGAGCATACTTTTTTTCTGGAAAGCTTGCGGCGAGGCCAACACCGACAAAAAGTGAAATTCAAAGAGTAAAATAGTATATAATTTTGTAAAAAATAAATACTTCCCTATGGTTGAGATATCGCCCTGAGTACCTCTTACTGCTAGCATGTTACATTCAATACAGCGTCGAACTCCGTCACGGTTGAGGACTCGCCCACCATATCATGAACCGCGCCTAGACTATCGAGTTTATGGGTACACAAGGAACCATGGAATGTAAGCCACATCCCTCGGCCACGCGGTTCAGCACACTGTGGGTGTAAGCACATGAAAAAGGAGACCTATAACCTAAAACGAGCATAACTTTTGCATCTGTTGTCCGATCAGGGCATACTTTTTTTCTTGAAAGCTTGCGACGAGCCCAACACCGACAAAAAGCGAAATTCAAAGAGTAGAATAGTATATAATTTTTTACAAAATAAATACTTTCCTATGGTTGAGATGCTGCCAAGCATACCTCCTACTACGAGCATGTTATATTCAATACAACGTCGAACTCCATCACGGTGGAGGACTCGCCCACCAATCATGAACCGTGCCTAGACTACCGAGTTTATGGGTACATAAGGAACCATGGAACATAACCAACATCCCTCGGCCACACGGTTCAGCATACCATGGGTGTAAGCACATGAAAAATGAGACCTATAACCTAAAACAAGCGTAACTTTTGCGTCTGTTGTCCGTTTGGGGCATACTTTTTTTCTAGAAAGCTTGTGGCGAGGCCAAGATCGACAAAAAGCAAATTTCAAAGAGTAGAATAGTATATAATTTTAGAAAAAATAAATACTTCCCTATGGTTGAGATACCAACCAGAGTACCTCCTACTGCTAGCATGTTACATTCAATACAGCGTTGAACTCCATCGGGGTGCAGGACTCGCCCACCGTATCATGAGCCGCGCCTAGACTACCGAGTTTATGGGTACACAAGGAACCATGGAAGGTAACCCAAATCCCTCGGCCACGCGGTTCAGCACGCCGTGGGTGTAAGCACATGAAAAAGGAGACCTATAACCTAAAACGAGCATAACTTTTGTGTCCACTGTCCGTTTAGGGCATACTTTTTTTTCTAGAAAGCTTGCAGTGAGGCCAACACCAACAAAATGTGAAATTCAAAGAGTAGAATAGTATATAATTTTTTACAAAAGAAATACTTCCCTGTGGTTGAGATGCTGCCCCGCATACCTCCTACTGTGAGCTTGTTATATTCAATACAGCGTCGAACTCCATCGTGGCGGAGGACTCGCCCACCAATAATGAGCCGCGCCTAGACTACCGAGTTTATGGGTACACAAGGAACCATCGAAGGTAACCAACATCCCTCGGCCACACGGTTCAGCATATCGTGGGTGTAAGCACACGAAAAATAAGACCTATAACCTAAAACAAGCGTAACATTTGCGTCTGTTGTCCGTTCGGGGTATACTTTTTTTCTAGAAAGCTTGCACCGAGGCCAACACTGTCAAAAAGTGAAATTTAAGGAATAGAATAGTATATAATTTTTTACAAAATAAATACTTCCCTATGGTTGAGATGCTGCCCCGCATACCTCCTACTGTGAGCTTGTTATATTCAATACAGCATCGAACGCCATCGCGGTGGAGGACTCGCCCACCAATCATGAACCGCGCCTATACTACCGAGTTTATGGGTACACAAGGAACCATGGAAGGTAACCAACATCCCTCGGCCACGCGGTTCAGCACACGATGGGTGTAAGCATACGAAAAATGAGACCTATAACCTAAAACAAGCATAACTTTTGCGTCCCTTGTCCGTTCGGAGCATACTTTTTTTCTGGAAAGCTTGCAGCGAGGCCAACACCGACAAAAAGTGAAATTCAAAGAGTAAAATAGTATATAATTTTGTAAAAAATAAATACTTCCCTATGGTTGAGATATCGCCCTGAGTACCTCTTACTGCTAGCATGTTACATTCAATACAGCGTCGAACTCCGTCACGGTTGAGGACTCGCCCACCATATCATGAACCGCGCCTAGACTATCGAGTTTATGGGTACACAAGGAACCATGGAATGTAAGCCACATCCCTCGGCCACGCGGTTCAGCACACTGTGGGTGTAAGCACATGAAAAAGGAGACCTATAACCTAAAACGAGCATAACTTTTGCATCTGTTGTCCGATCAGGGCATACTTTTTTTCTTGAAAGCTTGCGACGAGCCCGACACCGACAAAAAGCGAAATTCAAAGAGTAGAATAGTATATAATTTTTTACAAAATAAATACTTTCCTATGGTTGAGATGCTGCCAAGCATACCTCCTACTACGAGCATGTTATATTCAATACAACGTCGAACTCCATCACGGTGGAGGACTCGCCCACCAATCATGAACCGTGCCTAGACTACCGAGTTTATGGGTACATAAGGAACCATGGAACATAACCAACATCCCTCGGCCACACGGTTCAGCATACCATGGGTGTAAGCACATGAAAAATGAGACCTATAACCTAAAACAAGCGTAACTTTTGCGTCTGTTGTCCGCTCGGGGCATACTTTTTTTCTAGAAAGCTTGTGGCGAGGCCAAGATCGACAAAAAGCAAATTTCAAAGAGTAGAATAGTATATAATTTTAGAAAAAAATAAATACTTCCCTATGGTTGAGATACCAACCAGAGTACCTCCTACTGCTAGCATGTTACATTCAATACAACGTTGAACTCCATCGCGGTGCAGGACTCGCCCACTGTATCATGAACCGCGCCTAGACTACCGAGTTTATGGGTACACAAGGAACCATGGAAGGTAACCCAAATCCCTCGGCCACGCGGTTCAGCACGCCGTGGGTGTAAGCACATGAAAAAGGAGACCTATAACCTAAAACGAGCATAACTTTTGTGTCCACTGTCCGTTTAGGGCATACTTTTTTTTCTAGAAAGCTTGCAGTGAGGCCAACACCAACAAAATGTGAAATTCAAAGAGTAGAATAGTATATAATTTTTTACAAAAGAAATACTTCCCTGTAGTTGAGATGCTGCCCCGCATACCTCCTACTGTGAGCTTGTTATATTCAATACAGCGTCGAACTCCATCGTGGCGGAGGACTCGCCCACCAATAATGAGCCGCGCCTAGACTACCGAGTTTATGGGTACACAAGGAACCATCGAAGGTAACCAACATCCCTCGGCCACACGGTTCAGCATATCGTGGGTGTAAGCACACGAAAAATAAGACCTATAACCTAAAACAAGCGTAACATTTGCGTCTGTTGTCCGTTCGGGGTATACTTTTTTTCTAGAAAGCTTGCAGCGAGGCCAACACCGATAAAAAGCGAAATTCAAAGAGTAGAGTAGTATATAATTTTATAAAAATTAAATACTTCCCTATGGTTGAGATACCGCCCCGAGTACCTCCTACTGCTAGCATGTTACATTCAATACAGCGTTGAACTCCATCGCGTTGGAGGACTCACCCACTGTATCATGAACCGCGCCTATACTACCGAGTTTATGGGTACACATGGAACCATGGAAGGTAACCCACATCCCTCGGCCACGCGGTTCAGCACACCGTAGTTGTAAGCACACGAAAAATGAGACCTATAACATAAAACAAGCGTAACTTTTGCGTCCGTTGTCTGTTTGGGGCATACTTTTTTTTAGAAAGCTTGCAGCGAGGCCAACACCGACAAAAAGCGAAATTCAAAGAGTAGAATAGTATATAACTTTATAAAAAATAAATACTTCCCTATGGTTGAGATACCGCCCCGAGTACCTCCTACTGCTAGCATGTTACATTCAATACAGCGTTGAACTCCATCACGGTGGAGGACTCGCCCACCATATCATGAACCGCGCCTAGACTACCGAGTTTATGGGTACACAAGGAAACATGGAAGGTAACCCACATCCCTCGGCCACGCGGTTCAGTACACCGTGGGTGTAAGCACATGAAAAAGGAGACCTATAACCTAAAACGAGCATAACTTTTGCATCCGTTGTTCGATCGGGGCATACTTTTTTTTTCTAGAAAGCTTGCGACAAGCCCAACACCGACAAAAAGCTAAATTCAAAGAGTAGAGTAGTATATAATTTTTTAAAAAATAAATACTTCCCTATGGTTGAGATGGTACCAACCATACCTCCTACTGCGAGCATGTTATATTCAATACAGCGTCGAACTCCATCGCGGTGGAGGGCTCGCCCACCAATCATGAACCGCGGCTAGACTACCGAGTTTATTGGTACACAAGGAACCATGGAAGGTAACCAACATCCCTCGGCCACACGGTTCAGCACACCGTGGGTGTAAGCACAAAAAAAATGAGACCTATAACCTAAAACAAGCGTAACTTTTGCGTCTGTTGTCCATTCGGGGCATACTTTTTTTCTAGAAAGCTTGCGGAGAGGCCAAGATCGACAAAAAGCGAATATCAAAGAGTAGAATAGTATATAATTTTAGAAAAAATAAATACTTCCCTATGGTTGAGATACCGCCTTGAGTACCTTCTACTGCTAGCATGTTACATTAAATTCAATGTCGAACTCCATCGCTGTGGAGGACTCGCCCACCGTATCATGAACTGCGCCTAGGATACCGAGTTTACGGGTATACAAGGAACCATGGAAGGTAACCCACATCCCTCGGCCACGTGGTTCAGCACACCGTGGGTGTAAGAATATGAAAAATGAGACCTATAACCTAAAATGAGTATAACTTTTACATTCGTTGTCCGATCGGGACATACTTCTTTTTTCTAGAAAGCTTATCGCGAGGCCAACACCGACAAAAAGCGAAATTCAAGGAGTAGAATAGTATATAATTTTTTACAAAGTAAATACTTCCCTATGGTTAAGATACTGCCCGAATACCTCCTACTGCCTGCATGGTACATTCAATACAGCGTCGAACTCCATCGTGGTGGAGGACTCGCGCACCGTATCATGAACCGCGCCTAGACTACAGATTTTATGGGTACACAAGGAACCATGGAAGGTAACCCGCATCCCTCGGCCACGCGGTTCAGCACATCGTGGGTGTAAGCACATGAAAAATGGGACCCTTAACCTAAAACGAGCATAACTTTTGCGTCCGTTGTCCGATTGGGCATACTTTTTTTTCTAGAAAGCTTGCGGCGAGGCCAACACGGACAAAAAGCAAAATTCAAAGAGTAGAATAGTATATAATTTTTTTCAAAAAAAGAAAACTTCGAAATTCAAAGAGTAGAATAGTATATAATTTTTTTCAAAAAAGAATACTTCCCTATGGTTAAGATACCTCCCCGAATACCTCCTACTGCCAGCCTGTTATATTCAATACAGCGTCGAACTCCATCGTGGTGGAGGACTCGCCCATCGTATCATGAACCGCGCCTAGACTACCAAGTTTATGGGTACACATGGAACCATGGAAGGTAACCCATATCCCTCGGCCACGCGGTTCAGCACACCGTGGGTGTAAGCACATGAAAAATGAGACCTATTACCTAAAATGAGCGTAACTTTTGTGTCCGTTGTCTGTTAGGGGCACACTTTTTTTTCTAGAAAGCTTGCGGCGAGGCCAACACTGACAAAAAGTGAAATTCAAAGAGTGGAATAGTATATAATTTTACAAAAAATAAATACTTCCCTATGGTTGAGATACCGCCTTGAGTACCTCCTACTGCTAGCATGTTACATTCAATACAACATCGAGCTCCATCGTTGTGGAGGACTCGCCCACCGTATCATGAACTGCGCTTAGGCTACCGAGTTTATGGGTCTACCAGGAACCATGGAAGGTAACCCACATCCCTCGGCCACGCGGTTCAGCACACCGTGGGTGTAAGTACATAAAAAATGAGACCTGTAACCTAAAACGAGCTTAACTTTTGCATCCGTTGTCTGTTCGGGGCATACTTTTTTTCTAGAAAGCTTGCAGCGAGACCAACACCGACAAAAAGCAAAATTCAAAGAGTAGAATAGTATATATTTTTTTACAAAATAAATACTTCCCTATGGTTAAGATACCGCCATGAATACCTCCTGCTGCCACCATGTTACATTCAATACAGCGTCGAACTCCATCGTGGTGGAGGACTCGCCCACTGTATCATGAACCACACCTAGACTACCGAGTTTATGGGTACACAAGGAACCATGGAAGGTAACCCGCATCCCTCGGCCACGCGGTTCAGCACATCGTGGGTGTAAGCACATGAAAAATGAGACCTATAACCTAAAACGAGCGTAACTTTTGCGTCCTTGTCCGTTAGGGGCATACTATTTTTCTACAAAGCTTGCGACTGGGCCAACACCAACAAAAAGCGAAATTCAAAGAGTAGAATAGTATATAATTTTATAAAAAATAAATACTTCCATATGGTTGAGATACCGCCATGAGTACCTTCTACTGCTAGCATGTTACATTCAATTCAACATCAAACTCCATCGCTGTGGAGGACTCGCCCACCATATCATGAACTGTGCCTAGGATTCCGTGTTTATGGGTATACAAGGAACCATGGAAGGTAACCCACATCCCTCGGCCACGTGGATCAGCACACCGTGGGTGTAAGCACATCAAAAATGAGAGATATAACCTAAAACGAGTGTAACTTTTGCGTCCTTTGTCCGTTAGGGGCATACTTTTTTTCTAGAAAGCTTGCGGCGAGGCCAACACCGACAGAAAGTGAAAATCAAAGAGTGGAATAGTATATAATATTACAAAAAATAAATACTTCCCTATGGTTGAGATACCTCCCCGAATACCTCCTACTGCCTGCATGGTACATTCAATACAGCGTCGAACTCCATCGTGGTGGAGGACTCGCGCACCGTATCATGAACCGCGCCTAGACTACAGATTTTATGGGTACACAAGGAACCATGGAAGGTAACCCGCATCCCTCGGCCACGCGGTTCAGCACATCGTGGGTGTAAGCACATGAAAAATGGGACCCTTAACCTAAAACGAGCATAACTTTTGCGTCCGTTGTCCGATTGGGCATACTTTTTTTTCTAGAAAGCTTGCGGCGAGGCCAACACGGACAAAAAGCAAAATTCAAAGAGTAGAATAGTATATAATTTTTTTCAAAAAAAGAATACTTCCCTATGGTTAAGATACCTCCCCGAATACCTCCTACTGCCAGCCTGTTATATTCAATACAGCGTCGAACTCCATCGTGGTGGAGGACTCGCCCATCGTATCATGAACCGCGCCTAGACTACCAAGTTTATGGGTACACATGGAACCATGGAAGGTAACCCATATCCCTCGGCCACGCGGTTCAGCACACCGTGGGTGTAAGCACATGAAAAATGAGACCTATTACCTAAAATGAGCGTAACTTTTGTGTCCGTTGTCTGTTAGGGGCACACTTTTTTTTCTAGAAAGCTTGCGGCGAGGCCAACACTGACAAAAAGTGAAATTCAAAGAGTGGAATAGTATATAATTTTACAAAAAATAAATACTTCCCTATGGTTGAGATACCGCCTTGAGTACCTCCTACTGCTAGCATGTTACATTCAATACAACATCGAGCTCCATCGCTGTGGAGGACTCGCCCACCGTATCATGAACTGCGCTTAGGCTACCGAGTTTATGGGTCTACCAGGAACCATGGAAGGTAACCCACATCCCTCGGCCACGCGGTTCAGCACACCGTGGGTGTAAGTACATAAAAAATGAGACCTGTAACCTAAAACGAGCTTAACTTTTGCATCCGTTGTCTGTTCGGGGCATACTTTTTTTCTAGAAAGCTTGCAGCGAGACCAACACCGACAAAAAGCAAAATTCAAAGAGTAGAATAGTATATATTTTTTTACAAAATAAATACTTCCCTATGGTTAAGATACCACCATGAATACCTCCTGCTGCCACCATGTTACATTCAATACAGCGTCGAACTCCATCGTGGTGGAGGACTCGCCCACTGTATCATGAACCACACCTAGACTACCGAGTTTATGGGTACACAAGGAACCATGGAAGGTAACCCGCATCCCTCGGCCACGCGGTTCAGCACATCGTGGGTGTAAGCACATGAAAAATGAGACCTATAACCTAAAACGAGCGTAACTTTTGCGTCCTTGTCCGTTAGGGGCATACTATTTTTCTACAAAGCTTGCGACTGGGCCAACACCAACAAAAAGCGAAATTCAAAGAGTAGAATAGTATATAATTTTATAAAAAATAAATACTTCCATATGGTTGAGATACCGCCATGAGTACCTTCTACTGCTAGCATGTTACATTCAATTCAACATCAAACTCCATCGCTGTGGAGGACTCGCCCACCATATCATGAACTGTGCCTAGGATTCCGTGTTTATGGGTATACAAGGAACCATGGAAGGTAACCCACATCCCTCGGCCACGTGGATCAGCACACCGTGGGTGTAAGCACATCAAAAATGAGAGATATAACCTAAAACGAGTGTAACTTTTGCGTCCTTTGTCCGTTAGGGGCATACTTTTTTTCTAGAAAGCTTGCGGCGAGGCCAACACCGACAGAAAGTGAAAATCAAAGAGTGGAATAGTATATAATATTACAAAAAATAAATACTTCCCTATGGTTGAGATACCTCCCTGAGTACCTCCTACTGCTAGCATGTTACATTCAATACAACATCGAACTCCATCGCTATGGAGGACTCGCCCACCGTATCATGAACCGCGCCTAGGCTACCAAGTTTACGGGTATACAAGGAACCATGGAAGGTAACCCACATCCCTCGGCCACACAGTTCAGCACACCGTGGGTGTAAGTACATGAAAAATGAGACCTATAACCTAAAACGAGCATAACTTTTGCATCCGTTGTCCGATTGGGGCATACTTTTTTTTTCTAGAAAGCTTGCGGTGAGGCCAACACCGACAAAAATAGAAATTGAATGAGTAGAATAGTATATAATTTTTTTCAAAACAAATACTTCCCTATAGTTAAGATACCGCCCCGAATACCACCTACTACCAGCATGTTACATTCAATACAACGTTGAACTCCATCGTGGTGGAGGACTCGCCCACCATATCATGAACCATGCCAAGACGATCGAGTTTATGGGTACACAAGGAACCATGTAAGGTAACCCACATCCCTCGGCCATGTGGTTCAGCACATCATGGGTGTAAGCACATGAAAAATGACACCTATAACCTAAAACGAGCGTAACTTTTGTGTCCGTTGTCTGTTAGGGGCATACGTTTTTTCTAGAAAGGTTGCGACGAGGCCAACACTGACAGAAAGTGAAATTTAAAGAGTGGAATAGTATATAATTTTATAAAAAATAAATAAATCCCTATGGTTGAGATACCGCCCTGAGTACCTCCTACTTCTAGCATGTTACATTCAATACAACATCGAACTCCATCGCTGTAGAGGACTCACCCACCGTATCATGAACCGCGCCTAGGCTACCAAGTTTACGGGTATACAAGGAACCATGGAAGATAACCCACATCCCTCGGCCATGTGATTCAACACACCATGGGTGTAAGCACATGAAAAATGAGACCTATAACATAAAACGAGCGTAACTTTTGCGTCCTTTGTCCGTTAGGGGCATACTTTTTTTCTAAAAAGCTTGCGGCGAGGCCAACACCGACAGAAAGCAAAATTCAAAGAGTGGAATAGCATATAATATTACAAAAAATAAATACTTCCCTATGGTTAAGATACTACCCCGAATATGTCCTACTGCCAGCATGTTACATTCAATACAGTGTCAAACTCCATCGTGGTGGGGGACTCGCCCACCGTATCATGAATCGTGCCTAGACTACCAAGTTTATGGATACACAAGGAACCATGGAAGGTAACCCACATCCCTCAGCCACGTGGTTCAACACACCATGGGTGTAAGCACATGAAAAATGAGACCTATAACCTAAAACGAGCATAACTTTTGCGTCCGTTGTCCGATCGGGGAATACTTTTTTTTTCTAGAAAGGTTGCGGCGAGGCCAATGCTGACAAAAAGCAAAATTCAAAGAGTAGAATAGTATATAATTTGTTTCAAAAACCATACTTTCCTATGGTTAAGATACTGCCCCGAATACGTCCTACTGCCAGCATGTTACATTCAATACAGTGTCAAACTCTATCGTGGTGGAGGACTCGCCCACCAATCATGAACCGTGCCTAGACTACCGAGTTTATGGGTACATAAGGAACCATGGAACATAACCAACATCCCTCGGCCACACGGTTCAGCATACCATGGGTGTAAGCACATGAAAAATGAGACATATAACCTAAAACAAGCGTAACTTTTGCGTCTGTTGTCCGTTCGGGGCATACTTTTTTTTCTAGAAAGCTTGTGGTGAGGCCAAGATCGACAAAAAGCAAATTTCAAAGAGTAGAATAGTATATAATTTTAGAAAAAATAAATACTTCCCTATGGTTGAGATACCAACCAGAGTACCTCCTACTGCTAGCATGTTACATTGAATACAGCGTTGAACTCTGTCGGGGTGCAGGACTCGCCCACCGTATCATGAGCCGCGCCTAGACTACCGAGTTTATGGGTACACAAGGAACCATGGAAGGTAACCCAAATCCCTCGGCCACGCGGTTCAGCACGCTGTGGGTGTAAGCACATGAAAAAGGAGACCTATAACCTAAAACGAGCATAACTTTTGTGTCCATTGTCCGTTTAGGGCATACATTTTTTTTCTAGAAAGCTTGCGACAGGCCCAACACCGACAAAAAGCTAAATTCAAAGAGTAGAATAGTATATAATTTTTTACAAAATAAATACTTCTCTATGGTTGAAATGATGCCCCGCATACCTCCTACTGTGAGCTTGTTATATTCAATACAGCGTCGAACTCCATCGTGGCGGAGGACTCGCCCACCAATCATGAACCGCGCCTAGACTACCGAGTTTATGGGTACACAAGGAACCATGGAAGGTAACCAACATCCCTTGGCCACGCGGTTCAGCATATCGTGGGTGTAAGCACACAAAAAATAAGACCTATAACTTAAAACAAGCGTAACTTTTGCGTCTGTTGTCCGTTCGGGGCATACTTTTTTTCTAGAAAGCTTGTGGCGAGGCCAACACCGACAAAAAGCGTAAATTCAAAGAGTAGAATAGTATATAATTTTATAAAAATTAAATACTACCCTATGGTTGAGATACCGCCCCGAGTACCTCCTACTGCTAGCATGTTACATTCAATACAGCGTTCGAACTCCATCGCGGTGGAGGACTCGCCCACTATATCATGAACCGCGTCTAGACTACCGAGTTTATGGGTACACATGGAACCATGGAAGGTAACCCAAATCCCTCGGCCACGCGGTTCAGCACACCGTAGGTGTAAGCACACGAAAAATGAGACCTATAACCTAAAAGCAAGCGTAACTTTTGCGTCTGTTGTCCGTTCCGGGGCATACTTTTTTTCTAGAAAGCTTGCGGCAAGGCCAACACCGACAAAAAGAAAATTCAAAGATTAGAATAGTATATAATTTTATAAAAAATAAATACTTCCCTATGGTTGAGATACTGCCCCGAGTACTTCCTACTGCTAGCATGTTACGTTCAATACAACGTTGAACTCCATCGTGGTAGAGGACTCCTCCACCGTATCATGAACCACGCCTAGACTACCGAGTTTATGGGTAAACAAGGAACCATGGAAGGTAACCCACATCCCTCGGCCACGCGGTTTAGCAGACCGTGGGTGTAAGCACACGAAAAATAAGACCTATAACCTAAAATGAGCATAACTTTTGTCTGTTGTCCGTTCGGGGCATACTTTTTTTTTCTAGAAAGCTTGTGGTGAGGCCAACACCGACAAAAAGCAAAATTCATATACTAGAATAGTATATAATTTTATACAAAATAAATACTTCCCTATGGTTGAGATGCTGCCCCGCATATCTCCTACTATGAGCATGTTATATTCAATACAGCGTCGAACTCCATCGTAGTGGAGGACTCGCCCACTGTATCATGAACCGCGCCTAGACTACCGAGTTTATGGGTACACAAGGAACCATGGACGGTAACCCACATCCCTTGGCCACGCGGTTCAGCACACCGTGGGTGTAAGCACACGAAAAATGAGACCTATAACCTAAAACAAGCGTAACATTTGCGTCTGTTGTCTGTTCGGGGCATACTTTTTTTCTAGAAAGCTTGCGGCGAGGCCAACTCTGACAAAAAGTGAAATTCAAAGAGTAGAATAGTATATATTTTTTTACAAAATAAATACTTCCCTATGGTTGAGATGCTGCCCCACATACCTCCTACTACGAGCTTGTTATATTCAATATAGCGTCGAACTCCATCGCGGTGGAGGACTCGCCCACCAATCATGAACCACGCCTGGACTACCGAGTTTATGGGTACACAAGGAACCATGGAAGGTAACCCACATTCCTCGGTCATGCAGTTCAGCACATCATGGGTGTAAGCACATGAAAAATGAGACCTATAACCTAAAACAAGCGTAACTTTTGCTGTGTTGTCCGTTCGGGGCATACTTGTTTTCTAGAAAGCTTGCGGCAAGGCCAACACCGACAAAAAGCAAAATTCAAAGAGTAGAATAGTATATTATTTTATAAAAATTAAATACTTCCCTATTATTGAGATACCGCCCCGAGTACTTCCTACTGCTAGCATGTTACATTCAATACAACGTTGAACTCCATCGCGGTGGAGGACTCGCACACCGTATCATGAACCCTGCCTAGACTACCGAGTTTATGGGTACACAAGGAACCATAGAAGGTAACCCACAACCCTCGGCCACGTGGTTCAGCAGACCGTGGGTGTACGCACACAAAAAGTGAGACCTATAACCTAAAACGAGCATAACTTTTGCGTCCGTTGTCCGTTCGGGGCATACTTTTTTTTTTCTAGAAAGCTTACGGCGAGGCCACCACCGACAAAAAGCAAAATTCAAAGACTAGAATATTATATAATTTTATACAAAATAAATACATCCCTATGGTTGAGATGCTGCCCCGCATACCTCATACTTCGAGCTTGTTATATTCAATACAGCGTCGAACTCCATCGCAGTGAAGGACTTGCCCACTGTTTCATGAACGGCGCCAAGACTACTGAGTTCATGGGTACACAAGGAACCGTGGAAGGTAACCCACATCCCTCGGCCACGCGGTTCAGCACACCGTGGGTGTAAGCACACGAAAAATGAGATTATAACATTAAACCAGCATAACTTTTGCGTCCGTTGTCTGTTTGGAGCATACTTTTTTTTCTAGAAAGCTTGCGGCGTGGCAACCACCAACAAAAATCGAAATTCAAAGCATAGAATAGTATATAATTTTATAAAAAATAAATCCTTCCCTATGGTTGAGATACCGCCCCGAGTACTTCCTACTGCTAGCATGTTACATTCAATACAGCATTGAAATCCATCACGGTCCAGGACTCGCCCGCCGTATCATGAACCGCGCCTAGACTACCGAGTTTGTGGCTACACAAGAAACCATGGAAGGTAACCCACATCCCTCGGCCACGCGGTTCAGCACACTATGGGTGTAAGCACACGAAAAAGGAGACCGATAACCTAAAACGAGCATGACTTTTGCATCCGTTGTCCGAATGGGGCATACTTTTTTTTCTAGAAAGCTTGCGGCGAGGCCAACACCAACAAAATGCGAAATTCAAAGAGTAGAATAGTATATAATTTTATACAAAATAAATATTAGCCTATGGTTGAGATGTCGCCCCGCATACCTCCTACTGCGAGCATGTTATATTCAATACAGCGTCGAACTCCATCGCGGTGGAGGACTCGCCCACCAATCATGAACCGCGCCTAGACTACTGAGTTTATGGGTACACAAGGAACCATGGAAGGAAACCAACATCCCTCGGCCACGCGCTTCAGCACACCGTGGGTGTAAGCACACGAAAAATGAGACGTATAACCTAAAACAAGAGTAACTTTTGCGTCTATTGTCCATTAGGGGCATACTTTTTTCCTAGAAAGCTTGCGGCAAGGCCAACACTGAGAAAAAGAAATATTCAAAGAGTAGAATAGTATATAATTTTATAAAAAATAAATACTTCCCTATGGTTGAGATACCGCCCCGAGTACCTCCTACTGCTAGCATGTTACATTCAATACAGCGTTGAACTCCATCGTGGTGGAGGACTCACCCACTGTATCATGATCCGCACCTAGACTACCGAGTTTATGGGTACACAAGGAACCATGGAAGGTAACCCACATCCCTCAGCCACGCGGTTCAGCACACCTTGGGTGTAAGCACACAAAAAAAGAGACCGATAAACTAAAATAAGCATAACTTTTGTGTTTGTTGTCCGTTTGGAGCATACTTTTTTTTTTCTAGAAAGCTTGCGGCGAGGCCAACACCAACAAAAAGCAAAATTCAAAGAGTAGAATAGTATATAATTTTATAAAAAATAAATCCTTCCCTATGGTTGAGATATCGCCCGAGTACCTCCTACTGCTAGCATGTTACATTCAATATAGCGTCAAAGTCCATCGCGGTAGAGGACTCGCCCACCATATCATGAACCGCGCCTAGACTACCAAGTTTATGGGTACACAAGGAACCATGGAAGGTAATCCACATTCCTCGGTCACACGGTTCAGCACACCGTGGCTATAAGCACACGAAAAATAATACCTATAACCTAAAACAAGCGTAACTTTTGCGTCTGTTGTCCGTTCGGGGCATACTTTCATTCTACAAAGCTTGCGGCGAGGCCAACACCGACAAAAAGTGAAATTCAAAGAGTAGAATAGTATATAATTCTATAAAAAATAAATACTTCCCTATGGTTGAGATACCGCCCCGAGTACCTTCTACTGCGAGCTTGTTACATTCAATACAGCGTTGAACTACATCGCGGTGGAGGACTCCCGCACTGTATCATGAACCACGCCTAGACTATCGAGTTTATGGGTACACAAGGACCCATGGAAGGTAACCCACATCCCTCGGCCACGCGGTTCAGCAGACCGTGGGTGTACGCACACAAAAAATGAGACCTATAACCTAAAACGAGCATAACTTTTGCGTCCGTTGTCCGTTTGGGGCATACTTTTTTTTTCTAGAAAGCTTACGGCGAGGCCAACAATGACAAAAAGTGAAATTCAAAGAGTAGAATAGTATATAATTTTATAAAAAATAAATACTTCCCTATGGTTGAGATACCGCCCTGAGTACCTCCTACCGCTAGCATGTTACATTCAATATAGTGTCAAAGTCCATCGTGGTAGAGGACTCGCCCACCGTATCATGAACCATGCCTAGACTATCGAGTTTATGGGTACACAAGGAACCATGGAAGATAATCCACATCCCTCAGTCACACGGTTCAGCACACCGTGGCTGTAAGCACACGAAAAAGGAGACCTATAATCTAAAACAAGCATAACTTTTGCATCCGTTGTCCGATTGGTGCATACTTTTTTTTTCTAGAAAGCTTGCGGCGAGGCCAACACCGACAAAAAGCGAAATTCAAAGAGTAGAGTAGTATATAATTTTTTAAAAATAAATACTTCCCTATGATTGAGATACCGTCCCGAGTACCTCCTTTTTGCTAGCATGTTACATTCAATACAGCGTCGAACTACATCGCGGTGGAGGACTCACCCACCATATCATGAACTACGCCTAGACTACTACGTTTATGGGTAAACAAGGAACCATGGAAGGTAACCCACATCATTCGGGCACACGGTTCAGCACACCAAGGGTGTAAGCACACGAAAAATGAGACATATAACCTAAAACAGCCTAACTTTTGTGTTCGTTGTCCGTTCGGGGCATACTTTTTTTCTAGAAAGCTTGCGGCGAGGCCAACACCGATAAAAAGCGAAATTCAAATAGTAGAATAGTATATAATTTTATAAAAAATAAATACTTCCCTATGGTTGAGATACCGCCCCTAGTACCTCCTACTACTAGCATGTTACATTTAATACAGCGTCAAAGTCCATCGCGGTAGAGGACTCGCCCACCGTATCATGAACCGCGCCTAGACTACCGAGTTTATGGGTACACAAGGATCCAAGGAAGATAACCCACATCCCTCCGTCACGCGGTTCCGAACACCGTGGCTATAAGCACACGGAAAAAGAGACCTATAACCTAAAACAAGCATAACTTTTGCATCCATTGTCCGATTGATGCATACTTTTGTTTCTAGAAAGCTTGCGGCGAGGTCAACACCGACAAAAAGCAAAATTCAAAGAGTAGAATAGTATATAATTTTATAAAAAAAATACTTCTCTATGGTTGAGATACCGCCCCGACTACCTCCTTTCTGCTAGCATGTTACATTCAATACAGCGTCGAACTCCATCGCGGTGGAGGACTCACCCACCATATCATGAACCGCGCCTAGACTACCGAGTTTATGGGTACACAAGGAACCATGGAAGGTAACCCACATCCCACGGCCACCCGGTTCAGCACACCGTGGGTGTAAGCACACGAAAAACGAGACCTATAACCTAAAACAAGCGTAACTTTTGCGTTCGTTGTCCGTTTGGGGTATACTTTTTTTCTACAAATCTTCCGGTGAGGCCAACATCGACAAAAAGCAAAATTCAAACAGTAGAATAGTACAGAATTTTATAAAAAATAAATACTTCTCTATGTTTGAGATACCGCCCCAAGTACCTCCTACTGCTAGCATGTTACATTCAATACAGCGTTGAACTCCATCGCGGTGGAGGACTCGCCCACCATATCATGAACTGTGCCTAGACTACCGCGTTTGTGGGTACACAAGGAACTATGGAAGGTAACCCACATCATTCGGGCACGCGGTTCATCACACCGTCGATGTAAGCACATGAAAAAGGAGACCTATAACCTAAAACGAGCATAACTTTTGCATCCGTTGTCCGATTGTTGCATAATTTTTTTTCTAGTAAGCTTGCGGCAAGGCCAACACCGACAAAAAGTGAAATTCAAAGAGTAGAATAGTATATAATTTTTAAAAAATAAATACTTCCCTATGATTTAGATACCGTCCCGAGTACCTCCTTTTTGCTAGCATGTTACATTCAATACAGTGTCGAACTCCATCGCGGTGGAGAACTCGCCCACCAAATCATGAACTGCGCCTAAACTACTGCGTTTATGGGTACAAAAGGAACCATGGAAGGTAACCCACATCATTCAGGCACACGGTTCAGCACACCGTGGGTCCAAGCACACGAAAAATGAGACATATAACCTAAAACAACATAACTTTTGTGTTCGTTGTCCGTTCGGGGCATACTTTTTTTCTAGAAAGCTTACGGCGAGGCCAACAATGACAAAAAGTGATATTCAAAGAGTAGAATAGTATATAATTTTATAAAAAATAAATACTTCCCTATGGTTGAGATACCGCCCCTAGTACCTCCTACTACTAGCATGTTACATTTAATACAGCGTCAAAGTCCATCGCGGTAGAGGACTCGCCCACCGTATCATGAACCGCGCCTAGACTACCGAGTTTATGGGTACACAAGGATCCAAGGAAGATAACCCACATCCCTCCGTCACGCGGTTCCGAACACCGTGGCTATAAGCACACGGAAAAAGAGACCTATAACCTAAAACAAGCATAACTTTTGCATCCATTGTCCGATTGATGCATACTTTTGTTTCTAGAAAGCTTGCGGCAAGGTCAACACCGACAAAAAGCAAAATTCAAAGAGTAGAATAGTATATAATTTTATAAAAAAAATACTTCTCTATGGTTGAGATACCGCCCCGACTACCTCCTTTCTGCTAGCATGTTACATTCAATACAGCGTCGAACTCCATCGCGGTGGAGGACTCACCCACCATATCATGAACCGCGCCTAGACTACCGAGTTTATGGGTACACAAGGAACCATGGAAGGTAACCCACATCCCACGGCCACCCGGTTCAGCACACCGTGGGTGTAAGCACACGAAAAACGAGACCTATAACCTAAAACAAGCGTAACTTTTGCGTTCGTTGTCCGTTCGGGATATACTTTTTTCTAGAAATCTTCCGGCGAGGCCAACATCGACAAAAAGCAAAATCCAAAGAGTAGAATAGTAAATAATTTTATCAAAAATAAATACTTCCCTATGGTTGAGATACCGCCCCAAGTACCTCCTACTGCTAGCATGTTACATTCAATACAACGTTTAATTCCATCGCGGTGGAGGACTCGCGCACCATATCATGAACTGTGCCTAGACTACCACGTTTGTGGGTGCACAAGGAACTATGGAAGGTAACCCACATCATTCGGGCATGTGGTTCATCACACCGTGGATGTAAGCACATGAAAAAGGAGACCAATAACATAATACGAGCATAAGTTTTGCATCCGTTGTCCGATTGGTGCATACTTTTTTTCTAGAAAGCTTGCGGCGAGGCCAACACCGACAAAAAGCGAAATTCAAAGAGTAGAATAGTATATAATTTTTTAAAAATAAATACTTCCCTATGATTGAGATACCGTCCCGAGTACCTCCTTTTTGCTAGCATGTTACATTCAATACAACGTCGAACTCCATCGCGGTGGAGGACTCACCCACCATATCATCAATTGCGCCTAGACTACTACGTTTATGGGTAAACAAGGAACCATGGAAGGTAACCCACATCATTCGGGCACACGGTTCAGCACACCAAGGGTGTAAGCACACGAAAAATGAGACATATAACCTAAAACAGCCTAACTTTTGCGTTCGTTGTCCGTTCGGGGCATACTTTTTTTCTAGAAAGCTTGCGGCGAGGCCAACACCGATAAAAAGCGAAATTCAAAGAGTAGAATAGTATATAATTTTATAAAAAATAAATACTTCCCTATGGTTGAGATACCGCCCCTAGTACCTCCTACTGCTTGCATGTTACATTCAATACAGCGTCGAACTCCATCGCGGTGGAGGACTCGCCCACCATATCATGAACCACGCCTAGACTATCGAGTTTATGGGTACACAAGGAACCATGGAAGATTAACCACATCCCTCGGTCACGCGGTTCAGCACACCGTGGCTGTAAGCACACAAAAAAGGAGACCTATAACCTAAAACAAGCGTAACTTTTGCGTCCGTTGTCCGTTTGGGGCATACTTTTTTTCTAGAAAGCTTGCGGCGAGGCCAACATCAACAAAAAGCGAAATTCAAAGAGTAGAATAGTATATAATTTTATAAAAAATACTTCCCTATGGTTGAGATACAGCCCAGAGTACCTCCTTTCTGCTAGCATGTTACATTCAATACAGCGTCGAACTCCATCGCGGTGGAGGACTCGCCCACCATATCATGAACCACGCCTAGACTATCGAGTTTATGCGTACACAAGGAACCATGGAAGGTAACCCACATCCCTCAGCCACGCGGTTCAGCACACCGTGGGTGTAAGCACACAAAAAAGGAGACCTATAACTTAAAACAAGCGTAACATTTGAGTTCATTGCCTGTTCGGGGCATACTTTTTTCTAGAAAGCTTGCGGCGAGGCCAACATCGACAAAAAGCAAAATTCAAAGAGTAGAACAGTACATAATTTTATAAAAAATAAATACTTCCCTATGGTTGAGATACCACCCTAAGTACCTCCTACTGCTAGCATGTTACATTCAATACAGCGTTGAACTCCATCGCAGTGGAGGATTCGCCCACCATATCATGAACCGTGCCTAGACTACCGTGTTTGTTGGTACACAAGGAACTATTGAAGGTAACCCAAATCATTCAGGCATGCGGTTCATCACACCGTGGATGTAAGCACATGAAAAAGGAGTCCTATAATCTAAAACAAGCATAACTTTTGCATCCATTGTGCGATTGGTGCATACTTTTTTTTCTAGAAAGCTTGAGGCGAGGCCAACACCGAGAAAAATCGAAATTCAAAGAGTAGAATAGTATATAATTTTTTACAAAATAAATACTTCCCTATGGTTGAGATGCTGCCCCGCATACCTCCTACTGCTAGCATGTTACATTTAATACAGCGTTGAACTCCATCGCGGTGGAGTACTCGCCCACCATATCAGGAACCGTGCCTAGACTACCGCATTTGTGGGTACACAAGGAACTATGGAAGGTAACGCACATCATTTGGGCACGTGGTTCATCACACCGTGGATGTAAGCACATGAAAAAGGAGACCAATAACCTAAAACGAGCATAACTTTTCCATCCGTTGTCCGATTGGTGCATACTTTTTTTTTCTAGAAAGCTTGCGACTAGGCCAACACCGACAAAAAGCGAAATTCAAAGAGTAGAATAGTATATGATTTTTAAAAAATAAATACTTCCCTATGATTGAGATACCGTCCCAAGTACCTTCCTTTTGCTAGCATGTTACATTCAATACAGCGTTGAACTCCATCGCAGTGGAGGATTCGCCCACCATATCATGAATCCTGCCCAGACTACCGTGTTTGTTGGTACACAAGGAACTATTGAAGGTAACCCAAATCATTCGGGCATGCGGTTCATCACACCGTGGATGTAGGAGTCCTATAACCTAAAACAAGCATAACTTTTGCATCCATTGTGCGATTGGTGCATACTTTTTTTCTAGAAATCTTGAGGCGAGGCCAACACCGAGAAAAAACAAAATTCAAAGAGTAGAATAGTATATAATTTTTTACAAAATAAATACTTCCCTATGGTTGAGATGCTGCCCCGCATACCTCCTTCTGCGAGCATGTTATATTCAAAACAGCGTCGAACTCCATCGTGGTGGAGGACTCACCCACCATATCATGAGCAACGCCTAGACTACCGAGTTTATGGGTACACAAGGAACCATGGAAGGTAACCCACATCCCTCGACCACGCGGTTCAGCACACCGTGGGTGTAAGCACACGAAAAAGGATACCTATAACCTAAAACAAGCGTAACTTTTGCGTTTATTGCCCGTTCGGGACATACTTTTTCCTAGAAAGCTTGCGGCGAGGCCGACATTGACAAAAAGCAAAATTCAAAGAGTAGAATAGTACATAATTTTATAAAAAATAAATGGTTCCCTATGGTTAAGATACCGCCCCTAGTACCTCCTACTACTAGCATGTTACATTTAATACAGCGTCAAAGTCCATCGCGGTAGAGGACTCGCCCACCGTATCATGAACCGCGCCTAGACTACCGAGTTTATGGGTACACAAGGATCCAAGGAAGATAACCCACATCCCTCCGTCACGCGGTTCCGAACACCGTGGCTATAAGCACACGGAAAAAGAGACCTATAACCTAAAACAAGCATAACTTTTGCATCCATTGTCCGATTGATGCATACTTTTGTTTCTAGAAAGCTTGCGGCAAGGTCAACACCGACAAAAAGCAAAATTCAAAGAGTAGAATAGTATATAATTTTATAAAAAAAATACTTCTCTATGGTTGAGATACCGCCCCGACTACCTCCTTTCTGCTAGCATGTTACATTCAATACAGCGTCGAACTCCATCGCGGTGGAGGACTCACCCACCATATCATGAACCGCGCCTAGACTACCGAGTTTATGGGTACACAAGGAACCATGGAAGGTAACCCACATCCCACGGCCACCCGGTTCAGCACACCGTGGGTGTAAGCACACGAAAAACGAGACCTATAACCTAAAACAAGCGTAACTTTTGCGTTCGTTGTTCGTTCGGGATATACTTTTTTCTAGAAATCTTCCGGCGAGGCCAACATCGACAAAAAGCAAAATCCAAAGAGTAGAATAGTAAATAATTTTATCAAAAATAAATACTTCCCTATGGTTGAGATACCGCCCCAAGTACCTCCTACTGCTAGCATGTTACATTCAATACAACGTTTAATTCCATCGCGGTGGAGGACTCGCGCACCATATCATGAACTGTGCCTAGACTACCACGTTTGTGGGTGCACAAGGAACTATGGAAGGTAACCCACATCATTCGGGCATGTGGTTCATCACACCGTGGATGTAAGCACATGAAAAAGGAGACCAATAACATAATACGAGCATAAGTTTTGCATCCGTTGTCCGATTGGTGCATACTTTTTTTCTAGAAAGCTTGCGGCGAGGCCAACACCGACAAAAAGCGAAATTCAAAGAGTAGAATAGTATATAATTTTTTAAAAATAAATACTTCCCTATGATTGAGATACCGTCCCGAGTACCTCCTTTTTGCTAGCATGTTACATTCAATACAACGTCGAACTCCATCGCGGTGGAGGACTCACCCACCATATCATCAATTGCGCCTAGACTACTACGTTTATGGGTAAACAAGGAACCATGGAAGGTAACCCACATCATTCGGGCACACGGTTCAGCACACCAAGGGTGTAAGCACACGAAAAATGAGACATATAACCTAAAACAGCCTAACTTTTGCGTTCGTTGTCCGTTCGGGGCATACTTTTTTTCTAGAAAGCTTGCGGCGAGGCCAACACCGATAAAAAGCGAAATTCAAAGAGTAGAATAGTATATAATTTTATAAAAAATAAATACTTCCCTATGGTTGAGATACCGCCCCTAGTACCTCCTACTGCTTGCATGTTACATTCAATACAGCGTCGAACTCCATCGCGGTGGAGGACTCGCCCACCATATCATGAACCACGCCTAGACTATCGAGTTTATGGGTACACAAGGAACCATGGAAGATTAACCACATCCCTCGGTCACGCGGTTCAGCACACCGTGGCTGTAAGCACACAAAAAAGGAGACCTATAACCTAAAACAAGCGTAACTTTTGCGTCCGTTGTCCGTTTGGGGCATACTTTTTTTCTAGAAAGCTTGCGGCGAGGCCAACATCAACAAAAAGCGAAATTCAAAGAGTAGAATAGTATATAATTTTATAAAAAATACTTCCCTATGGTTGAGATACCGCCCAGAGTACCTCCTTTCTGCTAGCATGTTACATTCAATACAGCGTCGAACTCCATCGCGGTGGAGGACTCGCCCACCATATCATGAACCACGCCTAGACTATCGAGTTTATGCGTACACAAGGAACCATGGAAGGTAACCCACATCCCTCAGCCACGCGGTTCAGCACACCGTGGGTGTAAGCACACAAAAAAGGAGACCTATAACTTAAAACAAGCGTAACATTTGAGTTCATTGCCTGTTCGGGGCATACTTTTTTCTAGAAAGCTTGCGGCGAGGCCAACATCGACAAAAAGCAAAATTATAAGAGTAGAACAGTACATAATTTTATAAAAAATAAATACTTCCCTATGGTTGAGATACCACCCTAAGTACCTCCTACTGCTAGCATGTTACATTCAATACAGCGTTGAACTCCATCGCAGTGGAGGATTCGCCCACCATATCATGAACCGTGCCTAGACTACCGTGTTTGTTGGTACACAAGGAACTATTGAAGGTAACCCAAATCATTCAGGCATGCGGTTCATCACACCGTGGATGTAAGCACATGAAAAAGGAGTCCTATAATCTAAAACAAGCATAACTTTTGCATCCATTGTGCGATTGGTGCATACTTTTTTTTCTAGAAAGCTTGAGGCGAGACCAACACCGAGAAAAATCGAAATTCAAAGAGTAGAATAGTATATAATTTTTACAAAATAAATACTTCCCTATGGTTGAGATGCTGCCCCGCATACCTCCTTCTGCGAGCATGTTATATTCAAAACAGCGTCGAACTCCATCGTGGTGGAGGACTCACCCACCATATCATGAGCAACGCCTAGACTACCGAGTTTATGGGTACACAAGGAACCATGGAAGGTAACCCACATCCCTCGACCACGCGGTTCAGCACACCGTGGGTGTAAGCACACGAAAAACTATACCTATAACCTAAAACAAGCGTAACTTTTGCGTTTATTGCCCGTTCGGGACATACTTTTTTCTAGAAAGCTTGCGGCGAGGCCGACATTGACAAAAAGCAAAATTCAAACAGTAGAATAGTACATAATTTTATAAAAAATAAATACTTCTCTATGTTTGAGATACCGCCCCAAGTACCTCCTACTGCTAGCATGTTACATTCAATACAGCGTTGAACTCCATCGCGGTGGAGGACTCGCCCACCATATCATGAACTGTGCCTAGACTACCGCGTTTGTGGGTACACAAGGAACTATGGAAGGTAACCCACATCATTCGGGCACGCGGTTCATCACACCGTCGATGTAAGCACATGAAAAAGGAGACCTATAACCTAAAACGAGCATAACTTTTGCATCCGTTGTCCGATTGTTGCATAATTTTTTTTCTAGTAAGCTTGCGGCAAGGCCAACACCGACAAAAAGTGAAATTCAAAGAGTAGAATAGTATATAATTTTTAAAAAATAAATACTTCCCTATGATTTAGATACCGTCCCGAGTACCTCCTTTTTGCTAGCATGTTACATTCAATACAGTGTCGAACTCCATCGCGGTGGAGAACTCGCCCACCAAATCATGAACTGCGCCTAAACTACTGCGTTTATGGGTACAAAAGGAACCATGGAAGGTAACCCACATCATTCAGGCACACGGTTCAGCACACCGTGGGTCCAAGCACACGAAAAATGAGACATATAACCTAAAACAACATAACTTTTGTGTTCGTTGTCCGTTCGGGGCATACTTTTTTTCTAGAAAGCTTACGGCGAGGCCAACAATGACAAAAAGTGAAATTCAAAGAGTAGAATAGTATATAATTTTATAAAAAATAAATACTTCCCTATGGTTGAGATACCGCCCTGAGTACCTCCTACCGCTAGCATGTTACATTCAATACAGTGTCAAAGTCCATCGTGGTAGAGGACTCGCCCACCGTATCATGAACCATGCCTAGACTATCGAGTTTATGGGTACACAAGGAACCATGGAAGATAATCCACATCCCTCAGTCACACGGTTCAGCACACCGTGGCTGTAAGCACACGAAAAAGGAGACCTATAATCTAAAACAAGCATAACTTTTGCATCCGTTGTCCGATTGGTGCATACTTTTTTTTTCTAGAAAGCTTGCGGCGAGGCCAACACCGACAAAAAGCGAAATTCAAAGAGTAGAGTAGTATATAATTTTTTAAAAATAAATACTTCCCTATGATTGAGATACCGTCCCGAGTACCTCCTTTTTGCTAGCATGTTACATTCAATACAGCGTCGAACTACATCGCGGTGGAGGACTCACCCACCATATCATGAACTACGCCTAGACTACTACGTTTATGGGTAAACAAGGAACCATGGAAGGTAACCCACATCATTCTAGCACACGGTTCAGCACACCAAGGGTGTAAGCACACGAAAAAATGAGACATATAACCTAAAACAGCCTAACTTTTGTGTTCGTTGTCCGTTCGGGGCATACTTTTTTTCTAGAAAGCTTGCGGCGAGGCCAACACCGATAAAAAGCGAAATTCAAATAGTAGAATAGTATATAATTTTATAAAAAATAAATACTTCCCTATGGTTGAGATACCGCCCCGACTACCTCCTTTCTGCTAGCATGTTACATTCAATACAGCGTCGAACTCCATCGCGGTGGAGGACTCACCCACCATATCATGAACCGCGCCTAGACTACCGAGTTTATGGGTACACAAGGAACCATGGAAGGTAACCCACATCCCACGGCCACCCGGTTCAGCACACCGTGGGTGTAGGCACACGAAAAACGAGACCTATAACCTAAAACAAGCGTAACTTTTGCGTTCGTTGTCCGTTTGGGGTATACTTTTTTTTCTACAAATCTTCCGGTGAGGCCAACATCGACAAAAAGCAAAATTCAAACAGTAGAATAGTACATAATTTTATAAAAAATAAATACTTCTCTATGTTTGAGATACCGCCCCAAGTACCTCCTACTGCTAGCATGTTACATTCAATACAGCGTTGAACTCCATCGCGGTGGAGGACTCGCCCACCATATCATGAACTGTGCCTAGACTACCGCGTTTGTGGGTACACAAGGAACTATGGAAGGTAACCCACATCATTCGGGCACGCGGTTCATCACACCGTCGATGTAAGCACATGAAAAAGGAGACCTATAACCTAAAACGAGCATAACTTTTGCATCCGTTGTCCGATTGTTGCATAATTTTTTTTCTAGTAAGCTTGCGGCAAGGCCAACACCGACAAAAAGTGAAATTCAAAGAGTAGAATAGTATATAATTTTTAAAAAATAAATACTTCCCTATGATTTAGATACCGTCCCGAGTACCTCCTTTTTGCTAGCATGTTACATTCAATACAGTGTCGAACTCCATCGCGGTGGAGAACTCGCCCACCAAATCATGAACTGCGCCTAAACTACTGCGTTTATGGGTACAAAAGGAACCATGGAAGGTAACCCACATCATTCAGGCACACGGTTCAGCACACCGTGGGTCCAAGCACACGAAAAATGAAACATATAACCTAAAACAACATAACTTTTGTGTTCGTTGTCCGTTCGGGGCATACTTTTTTCTAGAAAGCTTACGGCGAGGCCAACAATGACAAAAAGTGATATTCAAAGAGTAGAATAGTATATAATTTTATAAAAAATAAATACTTCCCTATGGTTGAGATACCGCCCTGAGTACCTCCTACCGCTAGCATGTTACATTCAATACAGTGTCAAAGTCCATCGTGGTAGAGGACTCGCCCACCGTATCATGAACCATGCCTAGACTATCGAGTTTATGGGTACACAAGGAACCATGGAAGATAATCCACATCCCTCAGTCACACGGTTCAGCACACCGTGGCTGTAAGCACACGAAAAAGGAGACCTATAATCTAAAACAAGCATAACTTTTGCATCCGTTGTCCGATTGGTGCATACTTTTTTTTTCTAGAAAGCTTGCGGCGAGGCCAACACCGACAAAAAGCGAAATTCAAAGAGTAGAGTAGTATATAATTTTTTAAAAATAAATACTTCCCTATGATTGAGATACCGTCCCGAGTACCTCCTTTTTGCTAGCATGTTACATTCAATACAGCGTCGAACTCCATCGCGGTGGAGGACTCACCCACCATATCATGAACTACGCCTAGACCACTACGTTTATGGGTAAACAAGGAACCATGGAAGGTAACCCACATCATTCGGGCACACGGTTCAGCACACCAAGGGTGTAAGCACACGAAAAAGGATACCTATAACCTAAAACAGCCTAACTTTTGTGTTCGTTGTCCGTTCGGGGCATACTTTTTTTCTAGAAAGCTTGCGGCGAGGCCAACACCGATAAAAAGCGAAATTCAAATAGTAGAATAGTATATAATTTTATAAAAAATAAATACTTCCCTATGGTTGAGATACCGCCCCTAGTACCTCCTACTACTAGCATGTTACATTTAATACAGCGTCAAAGTCCATCGCGGTAGAGGACTCGCCCACCGTATCATGAACCGCGCCTAGACTACCGAGTTTATGGGTACACAAGGATCCAAGGAAGATAACCCACATCCCTCCGTCACGCGGTTCCGAACACCGTGGCTATAAGCACACGGAAAAAGAGACCTATAACCTAAAACAAGCATAACTTTTGCATCCATTGTCCGATTGATGCATACTTTTGTTTCTAGAAAGCTTGCGGCAAGGTCAACACCGACAAAAAGCAAAATTCAAAGAGTAGAATAGTATATAATTTTATAAAAAAAATACTTCTCTATGGTTGAGATACCGCCCCGACTACCTCCTTTCTGCTAGCATGTTACATTCAATACAGCGTCGAACTCCATCGCGGTGGAGGACTCACCCACCATATCATGAACCGCGCCTAGACTACCGAGTTTATGGGTACACAAGGAACCATGGAAGGTAACCCACATCCCACGGCCACCCGGTTCAGCACACCGTGGGTGTAAGCACACGAAAAACGAGACCTATAACCTAAAACAAGCGTAACTTTTGCGTTCGTTGTCCGTTCGGGATATACTTTTTTCTAGAAATCTTCCGGCGAGGCCAACATCGACAAAAAGCAAAATCCAAAGAGTAGAATAGTAAATAATTTTATCAAAAATAAATACTTCCCTATGGTTGAGATACCGCCCCAAGTACCTCCTACTGCTAGCATGTTACATTCAATACAACGTTTAATTCCATCGCGGTGGAGGACTCGCGCACCATATCATGAACTGTGCCTAGACTACCACGTTTGTGGGTGCACAAGGAACTATGGAAGGTAACCCACATCATTCGGGCATGTGGTTCATCACACCGTGGATGTAAGCACATGAAAAAGGAGACCAATAACATAATACGAGCATAAGTTTTGCATCCGTTGTCCGATTGGTGCATACTTTTTTTCTAGAAAGCTTGCGGCAAGGCCAACACCGACAAAAAGCGAAATTCAAAGAGTAGAATAGTATATAATTTTTTAAAAATAAATACTTCCCTATGATTGAGATACCGTCCCGAGTACCTCCTTTTTGCTAGCATGTTACATTCAATACAACGTCGAACTCCATCGCGGTGGAGGACTCACCCACCATATCATCAATTGCGCCTAGACTACTACGTTTATGGGTAAACAAGGAACCATGGAAGGTAACCCACATCATTCGGGCACACGGTTCAGCACACCAAGGGTGTAAGCACACGAAAAATGAGACATATAACCTAAAACAGCCTAACTTTTGCGTTCGTTGTCCGTTCGGGGCATACTTTTTTTCTAGAAAGCTTGCGGCGAGGCCAACACCGATAAAAAGCGAAATTCAAAGAGTAGAATAGTATATAATTTTATAAAAAATAAATACTTCCCTATGGTTGAGATACCGCCCCTAGTACCTCCTATTGCTTGCATGTTACATTCAATACAGCGTCGAACTCCATCGCGGTGGAGGACTCGCCCACCATATCATGAACCACGCCTAGACTATCGAGTTTATGGGTACACAAGGAACCATGGAAGATTAACCACATCCCTCGGTCACGCGGTTCAGCACACCGTGGCTGTAAGCACACAAAAAAGGAGACCTATAACCTAAAACAAGCGTAACTTTTGCGTCCGTTGTCCGTTTGGGGCATACTTTTTTTCTAGAAAGCTTGCGGCGAGGCCAACATCAACAAAAAGCGAAATTCAAAGAGTAGAATAGTATATAATTTTATAAAAAATACTTCCCTATGGTTGAGATACCGCCCAGAGTACCTCCTTTCTGCTAGCATGTTACATTCAATACAGCGTCGAACTCCATCACGGTGGAGGACTCGCCCACCATATCATGAACCACGCCTAGACTATCGAGTTTATGCGTACACAAGGAACCATGGAAGGTAACCCACATCCCTCAGCCACGCGGTTCAGCACACCGTGGGTGTAAGCACACAAAAAAGGAGACCTATAACTTAAAACAAGCGTAACATTTGAGTTCATTGCCTGTTCGGGGCATACTTTTTTCTAGAAAGCTTGCGGCGAGGCCAACATCGACAAAAAGCAAAATTCAAAGAGTAGAACAGTACATAATTTTATAAAAAATAAATACTTCCCTATGGTTGAGATACCACCCTAAGTACCTCCTACTGCTAGCATGTTACATTCAATACAGCGTTGAACTCCATCGCAGTGGAGGATTCGCCCACCATATCATGAACCGTGCCTAGACTACCGTGTTTGTTGGTACACAAGGAACTATTGAAGGTAACCCAAATCATTCAGGCATGCGGTTCATCACACCGTGGATGTAAGCACATGAAAAAGGAGTCCTATAATCTAAAACAAGCATAACTTTTGCATCCATTGTGCGATTGGTGCATACTTTTTTTTCTAGAAAGCTTGAGGCGAGACCAACACCGAGAAAAATCGAAATTCAAAGAGTAGAATAGTATATAATTTTTTACAAAATAAATACTTCCCTATGGTTGAGATGCTGCCCCGCATACCTCCTACTGCTAGCATGTTACATTTAATACAGCGTTGAACTCCATCGCGGTGGAGTACTCGCCCACCATATCAGGAACCGTGCCTAGACTACCGCATTTGTGGGTACACAAGGAACTATGGAAGGTAACGCACATCATTTGGGCACGTGGTTCATCACACCGTGGATGTAAGCACATGAAAAAGGAGACCAATAACCTAAAACGAGCATAACTTTTCCATCCGTTGTCCGATTGGTGCATACTTTTTTTTTCTAGAAAGCTTGCGACTAGGCCAACACCGACAAAATGCGAAATTCAAAGAGTAGAATAGTATATGATTTTTAAAAAATAAATACTTCCCTATGATTGAGATACCGTCCCAAGTACCTCCTTTTTGCTAGCATGTTACATTCAATACAGCGTTGAACTCCATCGCAGTGGAGGATTCGCCCACCATATCATGAATCCTGCCCAGACTACCGTGTTTGTTGGTACACAAGGAACTATTGAAGGTAACCCAAATCATTCGGGCATGCGGTTCATCACACCGTGGATGTAGGAGTCCTATAACCTAAAACAAGCATAACTTTTGCATCCATTGTGCGATTGGTGCATACTTTTTTTTCTAGAAATCTTGAGGCGAGGCCAACACCGAGAAAAAACAAAATTCAAAGAGTAGAATAGTATATAATTTTTTACAAAATAAATACTTCCCTATGGTTGAGATGCTGCCCCGCATACCTCCTTCTGCGAGCATGTTATATTCAAAACAGCGTCGAACTCCATCGTGGTGGAGGACTCACCCACCATATCATGAGCAACGCCTAGACTACCGAGTTTATGGGTACACAAGGAACCATGGAAGGTAACCCACATCCCTCGACCACGCGGTTCAGCACACCGTGGGTGTAAGCACACGAAAAAGGATACCTATAACCTAAAACAAGCGTAACTTTTGCGTTTATTGCCCGTTCGGGACATACTTTTTTCTAGAAAGCTTGCGGCGAGGCCGACATTGACAAAAAGCAAAATTCAAACAGTAGAATAGTACATAATTTTATAAAAAATAAATACTTCTCTATGTTTGAGATACCGCCCCAAGTACCTCCTACTGCTAGCATGTTACATTCAATACAGCGTTGAACTCCATCGCGGTGGAGGACTCGCCCACCATATCATGAACTGTGCCTAGACTACCGCGTTTGTGGGTACACAAGGAACTATGGAAGGTAACCCACATCATTCGGGCACGCGGTTCATCACACCGTCGATGTAAGCACATGAAAAAGGAGACCTATAACCTAAAACGAGCATAACTTTTGCATCCGTTGTCCGATTGTTGCATAATTTTTTTTCTAGTAAGCTTGCGGCAAGGCCAACACCGACAAAAAGTGAAATTCAAAGAGTAGAATAGTATATAATTTTTAAAAAATAAATACTTCCCTATGATTTAGATACCGTCCCGAGTACCTCCTTTTTGCTAGCATGTTACATTCAATACATTGTCGAACTCCATCGCGGTGGAGAACTCGCCCACCAAATCATGAACTGCGCCTAAACTACTGCGTTTATGGGTACAAAAGGAACCATGGAAGGTAACCCACATCATTCAGGCACACGGTTCAGCACACCGTGGGTCCAAGCACACGAAAAATGAGACATATAACCTAAAACAACATAACTTTTGTGTTCGTTGTCCGTTCGGGGCATACTTTTTTTCTAGAAAGCTTACGGCGAGGCCAACAATGACAAAAAGTGAAATTCAAAGAGTAGAATAGTATATAATTTTATAAAAAATAAATACTTCCCTATGGTTGAGATACCGCCCTGAGTACCTCCTACCGCTAGCATGTTACATTCAATACAGTGTCAAAGTCCATCGTGGTAGAGGACTCGCCCACCGTATCATGAACCATGCCTAGACTATCGAGTTTATGGGTACACAAGGAACCATGGAAGATAATCCACATCCCTCAGTCACACGGTTCAGCACACCGTGGCTGTAAGCACACGAAAAAGGAGACCTATAATCTAAAACAAGCATAACTTTTGCATCCGTTGTCCGATTGGTGCATACTTTTTTTTTCTAGAAAGCTTGCGGCGAGGCCAACACCGACAAAAAGCGAAATTCAAAGAGTAGAGTAGTATATAATTTTTTAAAAATAAATACTTCCCTATGATTGAGATACCGTCCCGAGTACCTCCTTTTTGCTAGCATGTTACATTCAATACAGCGTCGAACTACATCGCGGTGGAGGACTCACCCACCATATCATGAACTACGCCTAGACTACTACGTTTATGGGTAAACAAGGAACCATGGAAGGTAACCCACATCATTCGGGCACACGGTTCAGCACACCAAGGGTGTAAGCACACGAAAAATGAGACATATAACCTAAAACAGCCTAACTTTTGTGTTCGTTGTCCGTTCGGGGCATACTTTTTTTCTAGAAAGCTTGCGGCGAGGCCAACACCGATAAAAAGCGAAATTCAAATAGTAGAATAGTATATAATTTTATAAAAAATAAATACTTCCCTATGGTTGAGATACCGCCCCTAGTACCTCCTACTACTAGCATGTTACATTTAATACAGCGTCAAAGTCCATCGCGGTAGAGGACTCGCCCACCGTATCATGAACCGCGCCTAGACTACCGAGTTTATGGGTACACAAGGATCCAAGGAAGATAACCCACATCCCTCCGTCACGCGGTTCCGAACACCGTGGCTATAAGCACACGGAAAAAGAGACCTATAACCTAAAACAAGCATAACTTTTGCATCCATTGTCCGATTGATGCATACTTTTGTTTCTAGAAAGCTTGCGGCGAGGTCAACACCGACAAAAAGCAAAATTCAAAGAGTAGAATAGTATATAATTTTATAAAAAAAATACTTCTCTATGGTTGAGATACCGCCCCGACTACCTCCTTTCTGCTAGCATGTTACATTCAATACAGCGTCGAACTCCATCGCGGTGGAGGACTCACCCACCATATCATGAACCGCGCCTAGACTACCGAGTTTATGGGTACACAAGGAACCATGGAAGGTAACCCACATCCCACGGCCACCCGGTTCAGCACACCGTGGGTGTAAGCACACGAAAAACGAGACCTATAACCTAAAACAAGCGTAACTTTTGCGTTCGTTGTCCGTTTGGGGTATACTTTTTTTTCTACAAATCTTCCGGTGAGGCCAACATCGACAAAAAGCAAAATTCAAACAGTAGAATAGTACAGAATTTTATAAAAAATAAATACTTCTCTATGTTTGAGATACCGCCCCAAGTACCTCCTACTGCTAGCATGTTACATTCAATACAGCGTTGAACTCCATCGCGGTGGAGGACTCGCCCACCATATCATGAACTGTGCCTAGACTACCGCGTTTGTGGGTACACAAGGAACTATGGAAGGTAACCCACATCATTCGGGCACGCGGTTCATCACACCGTCGATGTAAGCACATGAAAAAGGAGACCTATAACCTAAAACGAGCATAACTTTTGCATCCGTTGTCCGATTGTTGCATAATTTTTTTTCTAGTAAGCTTGCGGCAAGGCCAACACCGACAAAAAGTGAAATTCAAAGAGTAGAATAGTATATAATTTTTAAAAAATAAATACTTCCCTATGATTTAGATACCGTCCCGAGTACCTCCTTTTTGCTAGCATGTTACATTCAATACAGTGTCGAACTCCATCGCGGTGGAGAACTCGCCCACCAAATCATGAACTGCGCCTAAACTACTGCGTTTATGGGTACAAAAGGAACCATGGAAGGTAACCCACATCATTCAGGCACACGGTTCAGCACACCGTGGGTCCAAGCACACGAAAAATGAGACATATAACCTAAAACAACATAACTTTTGTGTTCGTTGTCCGTTCGGGGCATACTTTTTTTCTAGAAAGCTTACGGCGAGGCCAACAATGACAAAAAGTGAAATTCAAAGAGTAGAATAGTATATAATTTTATAAAAAATAAATACTTCCCTATGGTTGAGATACCGCCCTGAGTACCTCCTACCGCTAGCATGTTACATTCAATACAGTGTCAAAGTCCATCGTGGTAGAGGACTCGCCCACCGTATCATGAACCATGCCTAGACTATCGAGTTTATGGGTACACAAGGAACCATGGAAGATAATCCACATCCCTCAGTCACACGGTTCAGCACACCGTGGCTGTAAGCACACGAAAAAGGAGACCTATAATCTAAAACAAGCATAACTTTTGCATCCGTTGTCCGATTGGTGCATACTTTTTTTTTCTAGAAAGCTTGCGGCGAGGCCAACACCGACAAAAAGCGAAATTCAAAGAGTAGAGTAGTATATAATTTTTTAAAAATAAATACTTCCCTATGATTGAGATACCGTCCCGAGTACCTCCTTTTTGCTAGCATGTTACATTCAATACAGCGTCGAACTACATCGCGGTGGAGGACTCACCCACCATATCATGAACTACGCCTAGACTACTACGTTTATGGGTAAACAAGGAACCATGGAAGGTAACCCACATCATTCGGGCACACGGTTCAGCACACCAAGGGTGTAAGCACACGAAAAATGAGACATATAACCTAAAACAGCCTAACTTTTGTGTTCGTTGTCCGTTCGGGGCATACTTTTTTTCTAGAAAGCTTGCGGCGAGGCCAACACCGATAAAAAGCGAAATTCAAATAGTAGAATAGTATATAATTTTATAAAAAATAAATACTTCCCTATGGTTGAGATACCGCCCCTAGTACCTCCTACTACTAGCATGTTACATTTAATACAGCGTCAAAGTCCATCGCGGTAGAGGACTCGCCCACCGTATCATGAACCGCGCCTAGACTACCGAGTTTATGGGTACACAAGGATCCAAGGAAGATAACCCACATCCCTCCGTCACGCGGTTCCGAACACCGTGGCTATAAGCACACGGAAAAAGAGACCTATAACCCAAAACAAGCATAACTTTTGCATCCATTGTCCGATTGATGCATACTTTTGTTTCTAGAAAGCTTGCGGCGAGGTCAACACCGACAAAAAGCAAAATTCAAAGAGTAGAATAGTATATAATTTTATAAAAAAAATACTTCTCTATGGTTGAGATACCGCCCCGACTACCTCCTTTCTGCTAGCATGTTACATTCAATACAGCGTCGAACTCCATCGCGGTGGAGGACTCACCCACCATATCATGAACCGCGCCTAGACTACCGAGTTTATGGGTACACAAGGAACCATGGAAGGTAACCCACATCCCACGGCCACCCGGTTCAGCACACCGTGGGTGTAAGCACACGAAAAACGAGACCTATAACCTAAAACAAGCGTAACTTTTGCGTTCGTTGTCCGTTTGGGGTATACTTTTTTTTCTACAAATCTTCCGGTGAGGCCAACATCGACAAAAAGCAAAATTCAAACAGTAGAATAGTACATAATTTTATAAAAAATAAATACTTCTCTATGTTTGAGATACCGCCCCAAGTACCTCCTACTGCTAGCATGTTACATTCAATACAGCGTTGAACTCCATCGCGGTGGAGGACTCGCCCACCATATCATGAACTGTGCCTAGACTACCGCGTTTGTGGGTACACAAGGAACTATGGAAGGTAACCCACATCATTCGGGCACGCGGTTCATCACACCGTCGATGTAAGCACATGAAAAAGGAGACCTATAACCTAAAACGAGCATAACTTTTGCATCCGTTGTCCGATTGTTGCATAATTTTTTTTCTAGTAAGCTTGCGGCAAGGCCAACACCGACAAAAAGTGAAATTCAAAGAGTAGAATAGTATATAATTTTTAAAAAATAAATACTTCCCTATGATTTAGATACCGTCCCGAGTACCTCCTTTTTGCTAGCATGTTACATTCAATACAGTGTCGAACTCCATCGCGGTGGAGAACTCGCCCACCAAATCATGAACTGCGCCTAAACTACTGCGTTTATGGGTACAAAAGGAACCATGGAAGGTAACCCACATCATTCAGGCACACGGTTCAGCACACCGTGGGTCCAAGCACACGAAAAATGAGACATATAACCTAAAACAACATAACTTTTGTGTTCGTTGTCCGTTCGGGGCATACTTTTTTTCTAGAAAGCTTACGGCGAGGCCAACAATGACAAAAAGTGAAATTCAAAGAGTAGAATAGTATATAATTTTATAAAAAATAAATACTTCCCTATGGTTGAGATACCGCCCTGAGTACCTCCTACCGCTAGCATGTTACATTCAATACAGTGTCAAAGTCCATCGTGGTAGAGGACTCGCCCACCGTATCATGAACCATGCCTAGACTATCGAGTTTATGGGTACACAAGGAACCATGGAAGATAATCCACATCCCTCAGTCACACGGTTCAGCACACCGTGGCTGTAAGCACACGAAAAAGGAGACCTATAATCTAAAACAAGCATAACTTTTGCATCCGTTGTCCGATTGGTGCATACTTTTTTTTTCTAGAAAGCTTGCGGCGAGGCCAACACCGACAAAAAGCGAAATTCAAAGAGTAGAGTAGTATATAATTTTTTAAAAATAAATACTTCCCTATGATTGAGATACCGTCCCGAGTACCTCCTTTTTGCTAGCATGTTACATTCAATACAGCGTCGAACTACATCGCGGTGGAGGACTCACCCACCATACCATGAACTACGCCTAGACTACTACGTTTATGGGTAAACAAGGAACCATGGAAGGTAACCCACATCATTCTGGCACACGGTTCAGCACACCAAGGGTGTAAGCACACGAAAAATGAGACATATAACCTAAAACAGCCTAACTTTTGTGTTCGTTGTCCGTTCGGGGCATACTTTTTTTCTAGAAAGCTTGCGGCGAGGCCAACACCGATAAAAAGCGAAATTCAAATAGTAGAATAGTATATAATTTTATAAAAAATAAATACTTCCCTATGGTTGAGATACCGCCCCTAGTACCTCCTACTACTAGCATGTTACATTTAATACAGCGTCAAAGTCCATCGCGGTAGAGGACTCGCCCACCGTATCATGAACCGCGCCTAGACTACCGAGTTTATGGGTACACAAGGATCCAAGGAAGATAACCCACATCCCTCCGTCACGCGGTTCCGAACACCGTGGCTATAAGCACACGGAAAAAGAGACCTATAACCTAAAACAAGCATAACTTTTGCATCCATTGTCCGATTGATGCATACTTTTGTTTCTAGAAAGCTTGCGGCGAGGTCAACACCGACAAAAAGCAAAATTCAAAGAGTAGAATAGTATATAATTCTATAAAAAAAATACTTCTCTATGGTTGAGATACCGCCCCGACTACCTCCTTTCTGCTAGCATGTTACATTCAATACAGCGTCGAACTCCATCACGGTGGAGGACTCACCCACCATATCATGAACCGCGCCTAGACTACCGAGTTTATGGGTACACAAGGAACCATGGAAGGTAACCCACATCCCACGGCCACCCGGTTCAGCACACCGTGGGTGTAAGCACACGAAAAACGAGACCTATAACCTAAAACAAGCGTAACTTTTGCGTTCGTTGTCCGTTTGGGGTATACTTTTTTTTCTACAAATCTTCCGGTGAGGCCAACATCGACAAAAAGCAAAATTCAAACAGTAGAATAGTACATAATTTTATAAAAAATAAATACTTCTCTATGTTTGAGATACCGCCCCAAGTACCTCCTACTGCTAGCATGTTACATTCAATACAGCGTTGAACTCCATCGCGGTGGAGGACTCGCCCACCATATCATGAACTGTGCCTAGACTACCGCGTTTGTGGGTACACAAGGAACTATGGAAGGTAACCCACATCATTCGGGCACGCGGTTCATCACACCGTCGATGTAAGCACATGAAAAAGGAGACCTATAACCTAAAACGAGCATAACTTTTGCATCCGTTGTCCGATTGTTGCATAATTTTTTTTCTAGTAAGCTTGCGGCAAGGCCAACACTGACAAAAAGTGAAATTCAAAGAGTAGAATAGTATATAATTTTTAAAAAATAAATACTTCCCTATGATTTAGATACCGTCCCGAGTACCTCCTTTTTGCTAGCATGTTACATTCAATACAGTGTCGAACTCCATCGCGGTGGAGAACTCGCCCACCAAATCATGAACTGCGCCTAAACTACTGCGTTTATGGGTACAAAAGGAACCATGGAAGGTAACCCACATCATTCAGGCACACGGTTCAGCACACCGTGGGTCCAAGCACACGAAAAATGAGACATATAACCTAAAACAACATAACTTTTGTGTTCGTTGTCCGTTCGGGGCATACTTTTTTTCTAGAAAGCTTACGGCGAGGCCAACAATGACAAAAAGTGAAATTCAAAGAGTAGAATAGTATATAATTTTATAAAAAATAAATACTTCCCTATGGTTGAGATACCGCCCTGAGTACCTCCTACCGCTAGCATGTTACATTCAATACAGTGTCAAAGTCCATCGTGGTAGAGGACTCGCCCACCGTATCATGAACCATGCCTAGACTATCGAGTTTATGGGTACACAAGGAACCATGGAAGATAATCCACATCCCTCAGTCACACGGTTCAGCACACCGTGGCTGTAAGCACACGAAAAAGGAGACCTATAATCTAAAACAAGCATAACTTTTGCATCCGTTGTCCGATTGGTGCATACTTTTTTTTTCTAGAAAGCTTGCGGCGAGGCCAACACCGACAAAAAGCGAAATTCAAAGAGTAGAGTAGTATATAATTTTTTAAAAATAAATACTTCCCTATGATTGAGATACCGTCCCGAGTACCTCCTTTTTGCTAGCATGTTACATTCAATACAGCGTCGAACTACATCGCGGTGGAGGACTCACCCACCATATCATGAACTACGCCTAGACTACTACGTTTATGGGTAAACAAGGAACCATGGAAGGTAACCCACATCATTCTGGCACACGGTTCAGCACACCAAGGGTGTAAGCACACGAAAAATGAGACATATAACCTAAAACAGCCTAACTTTTGTGTTCGTTGTCCGTTCGGGGCATACTTTTTTTCTAGAAAGCTTGCGGCGAGGCCAACACCGATAAAAAGCGAAATTCAAATAGTAGAATAGTATAGAATTTTATAAAAAATAAATACTTCCCTATGGTTGAGATACCGCCCCTAGTACCTCCTACTACTAGCATGTTACATTTAATACAGCGTCAAAGTCCATCGCGGTAGAGGACTCGCCCACCGTATCATGAACCGCGCCTAGACTACCGAGTTTATGGGTACACAAGGATCCAAGGAAGATAACCCACATCCCTCCGTCACGCGGTTCCGAACACCGTGGCTATAAGCACACGGAAAAAGAGACCTATAACCTAAAACAAGCATAACTTTTGCATCCATTGTCCGATTGATGCATACTTTTGTTTCTAGAAAGCTTGCGGCGAGGTCAACACCGACAAAAAGCAAAATTCAAAGAGTAGAATAGTATATAATTTTATAAAAAAAATACTTCTCTATGGTTGAGATACCGCCCCGACTACCTCCTTTCTGCTAGCATGTTACATTCAATACAGCGTCGAACTCCATCACGGTGGAGGACTCACCCACCATATCATGAACCGCGCCTAGACTACCGAGTTTATGGGTACACAAGGAACCATGGAAGGTAACCCACATCCCACGGCCACCCGGTTCAGCACACCGTGGGTGTAAGCACACGAAAAACGAGACCTATAACCTAAAACAAGCGTAACTTTTGCGTTCGTTGTCCGTTTGGGGTATACTTTTTTTTCTACAAATCTTCCGGTGAGGCCAACATCGACAAAAAGCAAAATTCAAACAGTAGAATAGTACATAATTTTATAAAAAATAAATACTTCTCTATGTTTGAGATACCGCCCCAAGTACCTCCTACTGCTAGCATGTTACATTCAATACAGCGTTGAACTCCATCGCGGTGGAGGACTCGCCCACCATATCATGAACTGTGCCTAGACTACCGCGTTTGTGGGTACACAAGGAACTATGGAAGGTAACCCACATCATTCGGGCACGCGGTTCATCACACCGTCGATGTAAGCACATGAAAAAGGAGACCTATAACCTAAAACGAGCATAACTTTTGCATCCGTTGTCCGATTGTTGCATAATTTTTTTTCTAGTAAGCTTGCGGCAAGGCCAACACCGACAAAAAGTGAAATTCAAAGAGTAGAATAGTATATAATTTTTAAAAAATAAATACTTCCCTATGATTTAGATACCGTCCCGAGTACCTCCTTTTTGCTAGCATGTTACATTCAATACAGTGTCGAACTCCATCGCGGTGGAGAACTCGCCCACCAAATCATGAACTGCGCCTAAACTACTGCGTTTATGGGTACAAAAGGAACCATGGAAGGTAACCCACATCATTCAGGCACACGGTTCAGCACACCGTGGGTCCAAGCACACGAAAAATGAGACATATAACCTAAAACAACATAACTTTTGTGTTCGTTGTCCGTTCGGGGCATACTTTTTTTCTAGAAAGCTTACGGCGAGGCCAACAATGACAAAAAGTGATATTCAAAGAGTAGAATAGTATATCATTTTATAAAAAATAAATACTTCCCTATGGTTGAGATACCGCCCTGAGTACCTCCTACCGCTAGCATGTTACATTCAATACAGTGTCAAAGTCCATCGTGGTAGAGGACTCGCCCACCGTATCATGAACCATGCCTAGACTATCGAGTTTATGGGTACACAAGGAACCATGGAAGATAATCCACATCCCTCAGTCACACGGTTCAGCACACCGTGGCTGTAAGCACACGAAAAAGGAGACCTATAATCTAAAACAAGCATAACTTTTGCATCCGTTGTCCGATTGGTGCATACTTTTTTTTTCTAGAAAGCTTGCGGCGAGGCCAACACCGACAAAAAGCGAAATTCAAAGAGTAGAGTAGTATATAATTTTTTAAAAATAAATACTTCCCTATGATTGAGATACCGTCCCGAGTACCTCCTTTTTGCTAGCATGTTACATTCAATACAGCGTCGAACTCCATCGCGGTGGAGGACTCACCCACCATATCATGAACTACGCCTAGACTACTACGTTTATGGGTAAACAAGGAACCATGGAAGGTAACCCACATCATTCGGGCACACGGTTCAGCACACCAAGGGTGTAAGCACACGAAAAATGAGACATATAACCTAAAACAGCCTAACTTTTGTGTTCGTTGTCCGTTTGGGGCATACTTTTTTTCTAGAAAGCTTGCGGCGAGGCCAACACCGATAAAAAGCGAAATTCAAATAGTAGAATAGTATATAATTTTATAAAAAATAAATACTTCCCTATGGTTGAGATACCGCCCCTAGTACCTCCTACTACTAGCATGTTATATTTAATACAGCGTCAAAGTCCATCGCGGTAGAGGACTCGCCCACCGTATCATGAACCGCGCCTAGACTACCGAGTTTATGGGTACACAAGGATCCAAGGAAGATAACCCACATCCCTCCGTCACGCGGTTCCGAACACCGTGGCTATAAGCACACGGAAAAAGAGACCTATAACCTAAAACAAGCATAACTTTTGCATCCATTGTCCGATTGATGCATACTTTTGTTTCTAGAAAGCTTGCGGCAAGGTCAACACCGACAAAAAGCAAAATTCAAAGAGTAGAATAGTATATAATTTTATAAAAAAAATACTTCTCTATGGTTGAGATACCGCCCCGACTACCTCCTTTCTGCTAGCATGTTACATTCAATACAGCGTCGAACTCCATCGCGGTGGAGGACCCACCCACCATATCATGAACCGCGCCTAGACTACCGAGTTTATGGGTACACAAGGAACCATGGAAGGTAACCCACATCCCACGGCCACCCGGTTCAGCACACCGTGGGTGTAAGCACACGAAAAACGAGACCTATAACCTAAAACAAGCGTAACTTTTGCGTTCGTTGTCCGTTCGGGATATACTTTTTTCTAGAAATCTTCCGGCGAGGCCAACATCGACAAAAAGCAAAATCCAAAGAGTAGAATAGTAAATAATTTTATCAAAAATAAATACTTCCCTATGGTTGAGATACCGCCCCAAGTACCTCCTACTGCTAGCATGTTACATTCAATACAACGTTTAATTCCATCGCGGTGGAGGACTCGCGCACCATATCATGAACTGTGCCTAGACTACCACGTTTGTGGGTGCACAAGGAACTATGGAAGGTAACCCACATCATTCGGGCATGTGGTTCATCACACCGTGGATGTAAGCACATGAAAAAGGAGACCAATAACATAATACGAGCATAAGTTTTGCATCCGTTGTCCGATTGGTGCATACTTTTTTTCTAGAAAGCTTGCGGCGAGGCCAACACCGACAAAAAGCGAAATTCAAAGAGTAGAATAGTATATAATTTTTTAAAAATAAATACTTCCCTATGATTGAGATACCGTCCCGAGTACCTCCTTTTTGCTAGCATGTTACATTCAATACAACGTCGAACTCCATCGCGGTGGAGGACTCACCCACCATATCATCAATTGCGCCTAGACTACTACGTTTATGGGTAAACAAGGAACCATGGAAGGTAACCCACATCATTCGGGCACACGGTTCAGCACACCAAGGGTGTAAGCACACGAAAAATGAGACATATAACCTAAAACAGCCTAACTTTTGCGTTCGTTGTCCGTTCGGGGCATACTTTTTTTCTAGAAAGCTTGCGGCGAGGCCAACACCGATAAAAAGCGAAATTCAAAGAGTAGAATAGTATATAGTTTTATAAAAAATAAATACTTCCCTATGGTTGAGATACCGCCCCTAGTACCTCCTACTGCTTGCATGTTACATTCAATACAGCGTTGAACTCCATCGCGGTGGAGGACTCGCCCACCATATCATGAACCACGCCTAGACTATCGAGTTTATGGGTACACAAGGAACCATGGAAGATTAACCACATCCCTCGGTCACGCGGTTCAGCACACCGTGGCTGTAAGCACACAAAAAAGGAGACCTATAACCTAAAACAAGCGTAACTTTTGCGTCCGTTGTCCGTTTGGGGCATACTTTTTTTCTAGAAAGCTTGCGGCGAGGCCAACATCAACAAAAAGCGAAATTCAAAGAGTAGAATAGTATATAATTTTATAAAAAATACTTCCCTATGGTTGAGATACCGCCCAGAGTACCTCCTTTCTGCTAGCATGTTACATTCAATACAGCGTCGAACTCCATCGCGGTGGAGGACTCGCCCACCATATCATGAACCACGCCTAGACTATCGAGTTTATGCGTACACAAGGAACCATGGAAGGTAACCCACATCCCTCAGCCACGCGGTTCAGCACACCGTGGGTGTAAGCACACAAAAAAGGAGACCTATAACTTAAAACAAGCGTAACATTTGAGTTCATTGCCTGTTCGGGGCATACTTTTTTCTAGAAAGCTTGCGGCGAGGCCAACATCGACAAAAAGCAAAATTCAAAGAGTAGAACAGTACATAATTTTATAAAAAATAAATACTTCCCTATGGTTGAGATACCACCCTAAGTACCTCCTACTGCTAGCATGTTACATTCAATACAGCGTTGAACTCCATCGCAGTGGAGGATTCGCCCACCATATCATGAACCGTGCCTAGACTACCGTGTTTGTTGGTACACAAGGAACTATTGAAGGTAACCCAAATCATTCAGGCATGCGGTTCATCACACCGTGGATGTAAGCACATGAAAAAGGAGTCCTATAATCTAAAACAAGCATAACTTTTGCATCCATTGTGCGATTGGTGCATACTTTTTTTTCTAGAAAGCTTGAGGCGAGGCCAACACCGAGAAAAATCGAAATTCAAAGAGTAGAATAGTATATAATTTTTTACAAAATAAATACTTCCCTATGGTTGAGATGTTGCCCCGCATACCTCCTACTGCTAGCATGTTACATTTAATACAGCGTTGAACTCCATCGCGGTGGAGTACTCGCCCACCATATCAGGAACCGTGCCTAGACTACCGCATTTGTGGGTACACAAGGAACTATGGAAGGTAACGCACATCATTTGGGCACGTGGTTCATCACACCGTGGATGTAAGCACATGAAAAAGGAGACCAATAACCTAAAACGAGCATAACTTTTCCATCCGTTGTCCGATTGGTGCATACTTTTTTTTTCTAGAAAGCTTGCGACTAGGCCAACACCGACAAAAAGCGAAATTCAAAGAGTAGAATAGTATATGATTTTTAAAAAATAAATACTTCCCTATGATTGAGATACCGTCCCAAGTACCTCCTTTTTGCTAGCATGTTACATTCAATACAGCGTTGAACTCCATCGCAGTGGAGGATTCGCCCACCATATCATGAATCCTGCCCAGACTACCGTGTTTGTTGGTACACAAGGAACTATTGAAGGTAACCCAAATCATTCGGGCATGCGGTTCATCACACCGTGGATGTAGGAGTCCTATAACCTAAAACAAGCATAACTTTTGCATCCATTGTGCGATTGGTGCATACTTTTTTTTCTAGAAATCTTGAGGCGAGGCCAACACCGAGAAAAAACAAAATTCAAAGAGTAGAATAGTATATAATTTTTTACAAAATAAATACTTCCCTATGGTTCAGATGCTGCCCCGCATACCTCCTACTGCTAGCATGTTACATTTAATACAGCGTTGAACTCCATCGTGGTGGAGGACTCGCCCACCATATCAGGAACCGTGCCTAGACTAGCGCGTTTGTGGGTGCACAAGGAACTATGGAAGGTAACCCACATCATTCGGGCATGTGGTTCATCACACCGTGGATGTAAGCACATGAAAAAGGAGACCAATAACATAATAGGAGCATAAGTTTTGCATCCGTTGTCCGATTGGTGCATACTTTTTTTTCTAGAAAGCTTGCGACGAGGCCAACACCGACAAAAAGCGAAATTCAAAGAGTAGAATAGTATATAATTTTTAAAAAATAAATACTTTCCTATGATAGAGATATCGTCCCAAGTACCTCCTTTTTGCTAGCATGTTACATTCAATACAGCATCGAACTCCATCGCGGTGGAGGACTCGCCCACCTATCATGAACTGTACCTAGACTACTGCGTTTATGGGTACACAAGGAACCATGGAAGGTATCCCACATCATTCGGGCACACAGTTCAGTACACCGTGGGTGTAAGCACATGAAAAATGAGACATATAACCTAAAACAACGTAACTTTTGCGTTCATTGTCCGTTCAGGGCATACTTTTTTTCTAGAAAGCTTCCGGGGAGGCCAACACCAACAAAAAGCGAAATTCAAAGAGTAGAATAGTATATAATTTTATAGAAAATAAATATTTCCCTGTGATTGAGATACCGCCCCGTGTACCTCCTACTGCTAGCATGTTACATTCAGTATAGCGTCGAACTCCATCGCGGTAGAGGACTCGCCCACCGTATCATGAACCGCGCCTAGACTACCGAGTTTATGGGTACACAAGGAACCATGGAAGATAACCCACATCCCTCGGTCACGCGGTTCAGCACACCGTGGCTGTAAGCACATGAAAAATGAGACCTATAACCTAAAATAAGCGTAACTTTTACGTCCGTTGTCCGTTTGGGGCATACTTTTTTTCTAGAAAGCTTGCGGCGAGGCCAACACCGATAAAAAGCAAAATTCAAAGAGTAGAATAGTATATAATTTTATAAAAAAAATACTTCCCTATGGTTGAGATACCGTCTTGAGTAACTCTTTTCTGCTAGCATCTTACATTCAATACAGCGTCAAACTCCATCGTGGTAGAGGACTCACCCACCGTATCATGAACCGCGCCTAGAAACCATGGAAGATAACCCACATCCCTCGGTCACGCGGTTCAGCACACCGTGGCTGTAAGCACACGAAAAAGGAGACCTAGAACCTAAAACAAGCGTAACTTTTGTGTTTGTTGTCCGTTCGGGGCATATTTTTTTTCTAGAAATCTTTCGGCAAGGCCAACATCGACAAAAATCAAAATTCAAAGAGTAGAATAGTACATAAAATAAATACTTCCCTATGGTTGAGATACCGCCCTAAGTACCTCCTACTGCTAGCACGTTATATTCAATACAGCGTTGAACTCCATCGCGGTGGAGGACTCGCCCGCCATATCATGAACCGTGCCTAGACTACTGTGTTTGTGGGTACACAAGGAACTATGGAAGGTAACCCACATCATTCGGGCACACGGTTCATCACACTATGGATGTAAGCACATGAAAAAGGAGACCGATAACCTAAAACGAGCATAACTTTTGCATCCGTTGTCTGATTGGTGCATACTTTTTGTTTTCTAGAAACCTTGTGGCGAGGCCAACACCGACAAAAAGCAAAATTCAAAGAGTAGAATAGTATATAACTTTATAAAAAATAAATACTTCCCAATGGTTGAGATACCGCCCCGAGTACCTCCTACTTCTAGCATGTTACATTCAATACAGTGTCGAACTCCATCGCGGTAGAGGACTCGCCCACCGTATCATGAACCGTGCCTAGACTACCGAGTTTATGGGTACACAAGGAACCATGGAAGATAACCCACATCCCTTGGTCAAGCGGTTCAGCACACCGTGGCTGTAAGCACACGAAAAAGGAGACCTATAACCTAAAACAAGCGTAACTTTTGCGTTCGTTTTCCGTTTGGGGCATACTTTTTTTCTAGAAAGCTTGCGGCGAGTCCAACACAGACAAAAAGCGAGATTCAAAGAGTAGAATAGTATATAATTTTATAAAAAAAATACTTCCCTATGGTTGAGATACCGCCCCGAGTACCTCCTTTCTGCTAGCATGTTACATTTAATAAAGCGTTGAATTCCATCGCGGTGGAGGACTCGCCCACCATATCATGAACCGTGCCTAGACTACCGTGTTTGTGGGTACACAAGGAACTATGGAAGGTAACCCACATCATTCGGGCACGCGGTTCATTACACCGTGGATGTAAGCACATGAAAAAGAGACCTATAACCTTAAACGAGCATAACTTTTACATCCGTTGTCTGATTGGTGCATACTTTTTTTTTCTAGAAAGCTTGTGGCGAGGCCAACACCGATAAAAATCGAAATTCAAAGAGTAGAATAGTATATAATTTTTAAAAAATAAATACTTCCCTATGATTGAGATACCGTCCCGAGTACCTCCTTTTTGCTGGCATGTTACATTCAATACAGCGTTGAACTCCATCGCGGTGGAGGACTCGCCAACCATATCATGAACCGTGCCTAGACTACCGCGTTTGTGGGTACACAAGGAACCATGGAAGGTAACCCACATCATTCGGGCACACGGTTCAGCACACATTGGGTGTAAGCATACGAAAAATGAGACCTATAACCTAAAACAAGCGTAACTTCTTTTACGTTGTCTGATTGGTGCATACTTTTTTTTCTAGAATGCTTGTGACGAGGCCAACACCGACCAAAAGCGAAATTCAAAGAGTAGAATAGTATATAATTTTTAAAAAATAAATACTTCCCTATGACTGAGATACCGCCCCGAGTACCTCCTTTTTGCTAGCATGTTACATTCAATACAGCGTCAAACTCCATCACGGTGGAGGACTTGCCCACCATATCATGTACTGCACCTAGACTACTGCGTTTATGGGTACACAAGGATCCATGGAAGGTAACCCACATCATTCGGGCACACGGTTCAGCACACCGTGGGTGTAAGCATACGAAAAATGAGACATATAACCTAAAACAAGCAATACTTTTGCGTTCGCTGTCCGTTCGGGGCGTACTTTTTTTCTACAAAGCTTGCGGCGAGGCCAACACCGACAAAAAGCAAAATTCAAAGAGTATAATAGTATATAATTTTATAAAAAATAAATACTTCCCTATGGTTGAGATACTGCCCCGAGTACCTCCTTTCTGCTAGCATGTTACATTCAATACAGCGTCGTACTCCATCGCGGTGGGGGACTCACCCACCATATCCTGAACCGCGCCTAGGCTACCGAGTTTATGGCTACACAAGGAACCATGGAAGGTAACCCACATCCCTCGGCCACGTGGTTCAGCACACTGTGGGTGTAAGCACATGAAAAAGGAGACCTATAACCTAAAATAAGCATAACTTTTGCGTTCGTTGTCTGTTGGGGGCATACTTTTTTTCTATAAATCTTCCAGCAAGGCCAACATCGACAAAAAGCGAAATTCAAAGAGTAGAATAGTACATAATTTTTTAAAAAATAAATACTTCCCTATGGTTGAGATACCACCCCAAGTACCTCCTTTCTTCTAGCATGTTACATTCAATACAGCGTCGAACTCCATCACGGTGGAGGACTCACCCACCATATCATGAACCACGCGTAGACTACCGAGTTTATGGGTACACAAGGAACCATGGAAGGTAACCCACATCCCTCCGCCACGCAATTCAGCACACCGTGGGTGTAAGCACATGAAAAAGCAGACCTATAACCTAAAACAAGCGTAACTTTTGCGTTCGTTGTCCGTTCGGGGCATAGTTTTTTTCTATAAATCTTCCGGCGAGGCCAACATCGACAAAAAGCAAAATTCTAAGAGTAGAATAGTACATAATTTTATAAAAAAATAAATACTTCCCTATGGTTGAGATACCGCCCCAAGTACCTCCTACTGCTAGCATGTTACATTCAATACAGCGTTGAACTCCATTGTGGTGGAGGACTCGCCCCCCATATCATGAACCATGCCGAGACTACCGCGTTTGTGGGTACACAAGGAACTATGGAAGGTAACCCACATCATTCGGGCACGCAGTTCAGTACACCGTGGGTGTAAGCATACGAAAAATGAGACATATAACCTAAAACAAGCAATACTTTTGCGTTCGCTGTCCGTTCGGGGCGTACTTTTTTTCTACAAAGCTTGCGGCGAGGCCAACACCGACAAAAAGCAAAATTCAAAGAGTATAATAGTATATAATTTTATAAAAAATAAATACTTCCCTATGGTTGAGATACTGCCCCGAGTACCTCCTTTCTGCTAGCATGTTACATCCAATACAGCGTCGTACTCCATCGCGGTGGGGGACTCACCCACCATATCCTGAACCGCGCCTAGGCTACCGAGTTTATGGCTACACAAGGAACCATGGAAGGTAACCCACATCCCTCGGCCACGTGGTTCAGCACACTGTGGGTGTAAGCACATGAAAAAGGAGACCTATAACCTAAAATAAGCATAACTTTTGCGTTCCTTGTCTGTTGGGGGCATACTTTTTTTCTATAAATCTTCCAGCAAGGCCAACATCGACAAAAAGCGAAATTCAAAGAGTAGAATAGTACATAATTTTTTAAAAAATAAATACTTCCCTATGGTTGAGATACCACCCCAAGTACCTCCTTTCTTCTAGCATGTTACATTCAATACAGCGTCGAACTCCATCACGGTGGAGGACTCACCCACCATATCATGAACCACGCGTAGACTACCGAGTTTATGGGTACACAAGGAACCATGGAAGGTAACCCACATCCCTCCGCCACGCAATTCAGCACACCGTGGGTGTAAGCACATGAAAAAGCAGACCTATAACCTAAAACAAGCGTAACTTTTGCGTTCGTTGTCCGTTCGGGGCATAGTTTTTTTCTATAAATCTTCCGGCGAGGCCAACATCGACAAAAAGCAAAATTCTAAGAGTAGAATAGTACATAATTTTATAAAAAAATAAATACTTCCCTATGGTTGAGATACCGCCCCAAGTACCTCCTACTGCTAGCATGTTACATTCAATACAGCGTTGAACTCCATTGTGGTGGAGGACTCGCCCCCCATATCATGAACCATGCCGAGACTACCGCGTTTGTGGGTACACAAGGAACTATGGAAGGTAACCCACATCATTCGGGCACGCAGTTCAGTACACCGTGGGTGTAAGCACATGAAAAATGAGACATATAACCTAAAACAACGTAACTTTTGCGTTCATTGTCCGTTCAGGGCATACTTTTTTTCTAGAAAGCTTCCGGGGAGGCCAACACCAACAAAAAGCGAAATTCAAAGAGTAGAATAGTACATAATTTTATAGAAAATAAATATTTCCCTATGATTGAGATACCGCCCCGTGTACCTCCTACTGCTAGCATGTTACATTCAGTATAGCGTCGAACTCCATCGCGGTAGAGGACTCGCCCACCGTATCATGAACCGCGCCTAGACTACCGAGTTTATGGGTACACAAGGAACCATGGAAGATAACCCACATCCCTCGGTCACGCGGTTCAGCACACCGTGGCTGTAAGCACATGAAAAATGAGACCTATAACCTAAAATAAGCGTAACTTTTACGTCCGTTGTCCGTTTGGGGCATACTTTTTTTCTAGAAAGCTTGCGGCGAGGCCAACACCGATAAAAAGCAAAATTCAAAGAGTAGAATAGTATATAATTTTATAAAAAAAATACTTCCCTATGGTTGAGATACCGTCTTGAGTAACTCTTTTCTGCTAGCATCTTACATTCAATACAGCGTCAAACTCCATCGTGGTAGAGGACTCACCCACCGTATCATGAACCGCGCCTAGAAACCATGGAAGATAACCCACATCCCTCGGTCACGCGGTTCAGCACACCGTGGCTGTAAGCACACGAAAAAGGAGACCTAGAACCTAAAACAAGCGTAACTTTTGTGTTTGTTGTCCGTTCGGGGCATATTTTTTTTCTAGAAATCTTTCGGCAAGGCCAACATCGACAAAAATCAAAATTCAAAGAGTAGAATAGTACATAAAATAAATACTTCCCTATGGTTGAGATACCGCCCTAAGTACCTCCTACTGCTAGCACGTTATATTCAATACAGCGTTGAACTCCATCGCGGTGGAGGACTCGCCCGCCATATCATGAACCGTGCCTAGACTACTGTGTTTGTGGGTACACAAGGAACTATGGAAGGTAACCCACATCATTCGGGCACACGGTTCATCACACTATGGATGTAAGCACTATGCATCCGTTGTCTGATTGGTGCATACTTTTTTTTTTCTAGAAACCTTGTGGCGAGGCCAACACCGACAAAAAGCAAAATTCAAAGAGTAGAATAGTATATAACTTTATAAAAAATAAATACTTCCCAATGGTTGAGATACCGCCCCGAGTACCTCCTACTTCTAGCATGTTACATTCAATACAGTGTCGAACTCCATCGCGGTAGAGGACTCGCCCACCGTATCATGAACCGTGCCTAGACTACCGAGTTTATGGGTACACAAGGAACCATGGAAGATAACCCACATCCCTTGGTCAAGCGGTTCAGCACACCGTGGCTGTAAGCACACGAAAAAGGAGACCTATAACCTAAAACAAGCGTAACTTTTGCGTCCGTTTTCCGTTTGGGGCATACTTTTTTTCTAGAAAGCTTGCGGCGAGTCCAACACAGACAAAAAGCGAGATTCAAAGAGTAGAATAGTATATAATTTTATAAAAAAAATACTTCCCTATGGTTGAGATACCGCCCCGAGTACCTCCTTTCTGCTAGCATGTTACATTTAATAAAGCGTTGAATTCCATCGCGGTGGAGGACTCGCCCACCATATCATGAACCGTGCCTAGACTACCGTGTTTGTGGGTACACAAGGAACTATGGAAGGTAACCCACATCATTCGGGCACGCGGTTCATTACACCGTGGATGTAAGCACATGAAAAAGAGACCTATAACCTTAAACGAGCATAACTTTTACATCCGTTGTCTGATTGGTGCATACTTTTTTTTTCTAGAAAGCTTGTGGCGAGGCCAACACCGATAAAAATCGAAATTCAAAGAGTAGAATAGTATATAATTTTTAAAAAATAAATACTTCCCTATGATTGAGATACCGTCCCGAGTACCTCCTTTTTGCTGGCATGTTACATTCAATACAGCGTTGAACTCCATCGCGGTGGAGGACTCGCCAACCATATCATGAACCGTGCCTAGACTACCGCGTTTGTGGGTACACAAGGAACCATGGAAGGTAACCCACATCATTCGGGCACACGGTTCAGCACACATTGGGTGTAAGCATACGAAAAATGAGACCTATAACCTAAAACAAGCGTAACTTCTTTTACGTTGTCTGATTGGTGCATACTTTTTTTTCTAGAATGCTTGTGACGAGGCCAACACCGACCAAAAGCGAAATTCAAAGAGTAGAATAGTATATAATTTTTAAAAAATAAATACTTCCCTATGACTGAGATACCGCCCCGAGTACCTCCTTTTTGCTAGCATGTTACATTCAATACAGCGTCAAACTCCATCACGGTGGAGGACTTGCCCACCATATCATGTACTGCACCTAGACTACTGCGTTTATGGGTACACAAGGATCCATGGAAGGTAACCCACATCATTCGGGCACACGGTTCAGCACACCGTGGGTGTAAGCATACGAAAAATGAGACATATAACCTAAAACAAGCAATACTTTTGCGTTCGTTGTCCGTTCGGGGCGTACTTTTTTTCTAGAAAGCTTGCGGCGAGGCCAACACCGATAAAAAGCAAAATTCAAAGAGTATAATAGTATATAATTTTATAAAAAATAAATACTTCCCTATGGTTGAGATACTGCCCCGAGTACCTCCTTTCTGCTAGCATGTTACATTCAATACAGCGTCGTACTCCATCGCGGTGGGGGACTCACCCACCATATCCTGAACCGCGCCTAGGCTACCGAGTTTATGGCTACACAAGGAACCATGGAAGGTAACCCACATCCCTCGGCCACGTGGTTCAGCACACCGTGGGTGTAAGCACATGAAAAAGGAGACCTATAACCTAAAATAAGCATAACTTTTGCGTTCCTTGTCTGTTGGGGGCATACTTTTTTTCTATAAATCTTCCAGCAAGGCCAACATCGACAAAAAGCAAAATTCAAAGAGTAGAATAGTACATAATTTTTTAAAAAATAAATACTTCCCTATGGTTGAGATACCACCCCAAGTACCTCCTTTCTTCTAGCATGTTACATTCAATACAGCGTCGAACTCCATCACGGTGGAGGACTCACCCACCATATCATGAACCACGCGTAGACTACCGAGTTTATGGGTACACAAGGAACCATGGAAGGTAACCCACATCCCTCCGCCACGCAACTCAGCACACCGTGGGTGTAAGCACATGAAAAAGCAGACCTATAACCTAAAACAAGCGTAACTTTTGCGTTCGTTGTCCGTTCGGGGCATAGTTTTTTTCTATAAATCTTCCGGCGAGGCCAACATCAACAAAAAGCAAAATTCTAAGAGTAGAATAGTACATAATTTTATAAAAAAATAAATACTTCCCTATGGTTGAGATACCGCCCCAAGTACCTCCTACTGCTAGCATGTTACATTCAATACAGCGTTGAACTCCATTGTGGTGGAGGACTCGCCCCCCATATCATGAACCATGCCGAGACTACCGCGTTTGTGGGTACACAAGGAACTATGGAAGGTAACCCACATCATTCGGGCACGCAGTTCATCACACCAAGGATGTAAGCACATGAAAAAGGAGACCTATAACCTAAAACAAGCGTAACTTTTGCGTCTGTTGTCCGTTTGGGGCATACTTTTTTTCTAGAAAGCTTGCGGCCAGGCCAACATCGACAAAAAGCAAAATTCAAAGAGTAGAATAGTATATAATTTTTAAAAAATAAATACTTCCCTATGATTGAGATACCGCCCCGAGTACCTCCTTTTTGCTAGCATGTTACATTCAATACAACATCAAACTCCATCGCGGTGGAGGATTCGCCCACATATCATGAACTGCGCCTAGATTACTGCGTTTATGGGTACACAAGGAACCATGGAAGGTAAGCCACATCATTCGGGCACATGGTTCAGCACACCGTGGGTGTAAGGACATGAAAAATGAGTCATATAACCTAAAACAAGCGTAACTTTTACGTTCGTTGTCCCTTCGGGGCATACTTTTTTCTAGAAAGCTTGCGGCGAGGCCAACACCGACAAAAAGCAAAATTCAAAGAGTAGAAGAGCATAGAATTTTATTAAAAATAAATACTTCCCTATGGTTGAGATACCGTCCCGAGTACCACCTACTGCTAGCATGTTACATTCAATACAAGGTCGAACTCCATCGCGGTAGAGGACTCGCCAACCGTATCATGAACCGCGCCTAGACAACCGAGTTTATGGGTACACAAGGAACCATGGAAGATAACCCACATCCCTCGGTCACCCGGTTCAGCACACCGTGGCTGTAAGCACACGAAAAAGGAGACCTATAACCTAAAACAAGCGTAACTTTTGCGTCCGTTGTCTGTTTGGGGCATACTTTTTTTATAGAAAGCGTGCGGCGAGGCCAACACCAACAAAAACCAAAATTCAAAGAGTAGAATAGTATATAATTTTATAAAAAAAAATACTTCCCTATGGTTGAGATACCGCCCCGAGTACCTCCTTTCTGCTAGCATGTTACATTCAATACAGCGTCGTACTCCATCGCGGTGGGGGACTCACCCACCATATCCTGAACCGCGCCTAGGCTACCGAGTTTATGGCTACACAAGGAACCATGGAAGGTAACCCACATCCCTCGGCCACGTGGTTCAGCACACCGTGGGTGTAAGCACATGAAAAAGGAGACCTATAACCTAAAATAAGCATAACTTTTGCGTTCGTTGTCTGTTGGGGGCATACTTTTTTTCTATAAATCTTCCAGCGAGGCCAACATCGACAAAAAGCGAAATTCAAAGAGTAGAATAGTACATAATTTTTTAAAAAATAAATACTTCCCTATGGTTGAGATACCACCCCAAGTACCTCCTTTCTTCAAGCATGTTACATTCAATACAGCGTCGAACTCCATCGTGGTGGAGGACTCACCCACCATATCATGAACCACGCGTAGACTACCGAGTTTATGGGTACACAAGGAACCATGGAAGGTAACCCACATCCCTCCGCCACGCAATTCAGCACACCGTGGGTGTAAGCACATGAAAAAGCAGACCTATAACCTAAAACAAGTGTAACTTTTGCGTTCGTTGTCCGTTCGGGGCATAGTTTTTTTCTATAAATCTTCCGGCGAGGCCAACATCGACAAAAAGAAAAATTCAAAGAGTAGAATAGTACATAATTTTATAAAAAAATAAATACTTCCCTATGGTTGAGATACCGCCCCAAGTACCTCCTACTGCTAGCATGTTACATTCAATACAGCGTTGAACTCCATTGTGGTGGAGGACTCGCCCCCCATATCATGAACCATGCCGAGACTACCGCGTTTGTGGGTACACAAGGAACTATGGAAGGTAACCCACATCATTCGGGCACGCAGTTCATCACACCAAGGATGTAAGCACATGAAAAAGGAGACCTATAACCTAAAACAAGCGTAACTTTTGCGTCCGTTGTCCGTTTGGGGCATACTTTTTTTCTAGAAAGCTTGCGGCCAGGCCAACATCGACAAAAAGCAAAATTCAAAGAGTAGAATAGTATATAATTTTTAAAAAATAAATACTTCCCTATGATTGAGATACCGCCCCGAGTACCTCCTTTTTGCTAGCATGTTACATTCAATACAACATCAAACTCCATCGCGGTGGAGGATTCGCCCACATATCATGAACTGCGCCTAGATTACTGCGTTTATGGGTACACATGGAACCATGGAAGGTAAGCCACATCATTCGGGCACATGGTTCAGCACACCGTGGGTGTAAGGACATGAAAAATGAGTCATATAACCTAAAACAAGCGTAACTTTTACGTTCGTTGTCCCTTCGGGGCATACTTTTTTCTAGAAAGCTTGCGGCGAGGCCAACACCGACAAAAAGCAAAATTCAAAGAGTAGAAGAGTATAGAATTTTATTAAAAATAAATACTTCCCTATGGTTGAGATACCGTCCCGAGTACCACCTACTGCTAGCATGTTACATTCAATACAAGGTCGAACTCCATCGCGGTAGAGGACTCGCCCACCGTATCATGAACCGTGCCTATACAACCGAGTTTATGGGTACACAAGGAACCATGGAAGATAACCCACATCCCTCGGTCACCCGGTTCAGCACACCGTGGCTGTAAGCACACGAAAAAGGAGACCTATAACCTAAAACAAGCGTAACTTTTGCGTCCGTTGTCTGTTTGGGGCATACTTTTTTTATAGAAAGCGTGCGGCGAGGCCAACACCAACAAAAACCAAAATTCAAAGAGTAGAATAGTATATAATTTTATAAAAAAATACTTCCCTATGGTTGAGATACCGCCCCGAGTACCTCCTTTCTGCTAGCATGTTACATTCAATACAGCGTCGTACTCCATCGCGGTGGGGGACTCACCCACCATATCCTGAACCGCGCCTAGGCTACCGAGTTTATGGCTACACAAGGAACCATGGAAGGTAACCCACATCCCTCGGCCACGTGGTTCAGCACACCGTGGGTGTAAGCACATGAAAAAGGAGACCTATAACCTAAAATAAGCATAACTTTTGCGTTCGTTGTCTGTTGGGGGCATACTTTTTTTCTATAAATCTTCCAGCGAGGCCAACATCGACAAAAAGCGAAATTCAAAGAGTAGAATAGTACATAATTTTTTAAAAAATAAATACTTCCCTATGGTTGAGATACCACCCCAAGTACCTCCTTTCTTCAAGCATGTTACATTCAATACAGCGTCGAACTCCATCGTGGTGGAGGACTCACCCACCATATCATGAACCACGCGTAGACTACCGAGTTTATGGGTACACAAGGAACCATGGAAGGTAACCCACATCCCTCCGCCACGCAATTCAGCACACCGTGGGTGTAAGCACATGAAAAAGCAGACCTATAACCTAAAACAAGCGTAACTTTTGCGTTCGTTGTCCGTTCGGGGCATAGTTTTTTTCTATAAATCTTCCGGCGAGGCCAACATCGACAAAAACAAAAATTCAAAGAGTAGAATAGTACATAATTTTATAAAAAAATAAATACTTCCCTATGGTTGAGATACCGCCCCAAGTACCTCCTACTGCTAGCATGTTACATTCAATACAGCGTTGAACTCCATTGTGGTGGAGGACTCGCCCCCCATATCATGAACCATGCCGAGACTACCGCGTTTGTGGGTACACAAGGAACTATGGAAGGTAACCCACATCATTCGGGCACGCAGTTCATCACACCAAGGATGTAAGCACATGAAAAAGGAGACCTATAACCTAAAACAAGCGTAACTTTTGCGTCCGTTGTCCGTTTGGGGCATACTTTTTTTCTAGAAAGCTTGCGGCCAGGCCAACATCGACAAAAAGCAAAATTCAAAGAGTAGAATAGTATATAATTTTTAAAAAATAAATACTTCCCTATGATTGAGATACCGCCCCGAGTACCTCCTTTTTGCTAGCATGTTACATTCAATACAACATCAAACTCCATCGCGGTGGAGGATTCGCCCACATATCATGAACTGCGCCTAGATTACTGCGTTTATGGGTACACATGGAACCATGGAAGGTAAGCCACATCATTCGGGCACATGGTTCAGCACACCGTGGGTGTAAGGACATGAAAAATGAGTCATATAACCTAAAACAAGCGTAACTTTTACGTTCGTTGTCCCTTCGGGGCATACTTTTTTCTAGAAAGCTTGCGGCGAGGCCAACACCGACAAAAAGCAAAATTCAAAGAGTAGAAGAGTATAGAATTTTATTAAAAATAAATACTTCCCTATGGTTGAGATACCGTCCCGAGTACCACCTACTGCTAGCATGTTACATTCAATACAAGGTCGAACTCCATCGCGGTAGAGGACTCGCCCACCGTATCATGAACCGCGCCTATACAACCGAGTTTATGGGTACACAAGGAACCATGGAAGATAACCCACATCCCTCGGTCACCCGGTTCAGCACACCGTGGCTGTAAGCACACGAAAAAGGAGACCTATAACCTAAAACAAGCGTAACTTTTGCGTCCGTTGTCTGTTTGGGGCATACTTTTTTTATAGAAAGCGTGCGGCGAGGCCAACACCAACAAAAACCAAAATTCAAAGAGTAGAATAGTATATAATTTTATAAAAAAATACTTCCCTATGGTTGAGATACCGCCCCGAGTACCTCCTTTCTGCTAGCATGTTACATTCAATACAGCGTCGTACTCCATCGCGGTGGGGGACTCACCCACCATATCCTGAACCGCGCCTAGGCTACCGAGTTTATGGCTACACAAGGAACCATGGAAGGTAACCCACATCCCTCGGCCACGTGGTTCAGCACACCGTGGGTGTAAGCACATGAAAAAGGAGACCTATAACCTAAAATAAGCATAACTTTTGCGTTCGTTGTCTGTTGGGGGCATACTTTTTTTCTATAAATCTTCCAGCGAGGCCAACATCGACAAAAAGCGAAATTCAAAGAGTAGAATAGTACATAATTTTTTAAAAAATAAATACTTCCCTATGGTTGAGATACCACCCCAAGTACCTCCTTTCTTCTAGCATGTTACATTCAATACAGCGTCGAACTCCATCGCGGTGGAGGACTCACCCACCATATCATGAACCACGCGTAGACTACCGAGTTTATGGGTACACAAGGAACCATGGAAGGTAACCCACATCCCTCCGCCACGCAATTCAGCACACCGTGGGTGTAAGCACATGAAAAAGCAGACCTATAACCTAAAACAAGCGTAACTTTTACGTTCGTTGTCCCTTCGGGGCATACTTTTTTCTAGAAAGCTTGTGGCGAGGCCAACACCGACAAAAAGCAAAATTCAAAGAGTAGAATAGTATATAATTTTATAAAAAATAAATACTTCCCTATGGTTGAGATACCGCCTCGAGTACCTCCTACTACTAGCATGTTACATTCAATACAGCGTTGAACTCCATCACGGTAGAGGACTCGCCCACCGTATCATGAACCGCGCCTAGACTACCGAGTTTATGGGTACACAAGGAACCATGGAAGATAACCCACACCCCTCGGTCACGCGGTTCAGCACACTGTGGCTGTAAGCACACGAAAAAGGAGACCTATAACCTAAAACAAGCGTAACTTTTGCGTCCGCTGTCCGTTTGGGGCATACTTTTTTTCTAGAAAGCTTGCGGCGAGGCTAACACCGACAAAAAGCGAAATTCAAAGAGTAGAATAGTATATAATTTTATAAAAAATACTTCCCTATGGTTGAGATACCGCCCTGAGTACCTCCTTTCTGCTAGCATGTTACATTCAATACAGCGTCGAACTCCATCGCGGTGGGGGACTCACCCACCATATCCTGAACCGCGCCTAGGCTACCGAGTTTATGGCTACACAAGGAACCATGGAAGGTAACCCACATCCCTCGGCCACGTGGTTCAGCACACCGTGGGTGTAAGCACATGAAAAAGGAGACCTATAACCTAAAATAAGCATAACTTTTGCGTTCGTTGTCTGTTGGGGGCATACTTTTTTTCTATAAATCTTCCAGCGAGGCCAACATCGACAAAAAGCGAAATTCAAAGAGTAGAATAGTACATAATTTTTTAAAAAATAAATACTTCCCTATGGTTGAGATACCACCCCAAGTACCTCCTTTCTTCTAGCATGTTACATTCAATACAGCGTCGAACTCCATCGCGGTGGAGGACTCACCCACCATATCATGAACCACGCGTAGACTACCGAGTTTATGGGTACACAAGGAACCATGGAAGGTAACCCACATCCCTCCGCCACGCAATTCAGCACACCGTGGGTGTAAGCACATGAAAAAGCAGACCTATAACCTAAAACAAGCGTAACTTTTACGTTCGTTGTCCCTTCGGGGCATACTTTTTTCTAGAAAGCTTGTGGCGAGGCCAACACCGACAAAAAGCAAAATTCAAAGAGTAGAATAGTATATAATTTTATAAAAAATAAATACTTCCCTATGGTTGAGATACCGCCTCGAGTACCTCCTACTACTAGCATGTTACATTCAATACAGCGTCGTACTCCATCGCGGTGGGGGACTCACCCACCATATCCTGAACCGCGCCTAGGCTACCGAGTTTATGGCTACACAAGGAACCATGGAAGGTAACCCACATCCCTCGGCCACGTGGTTCAGCACACCGTGGGTGTAAGCACATGAAAAAGGAGACCTATAACCTAAAATAAGCATAACTTTTGCGTTCGTTGTCTGTTGGGGGCATACTTTTTTTCTATAAATCTTCCAGCGAGGCCAACATCGACAAAAAGCGAAATTCAAAGAGTAGAATAGTACATAATTTTTTAAAAAATAAATACTTCCCTATGGTTGAGATACCACCCCAAGTACCTCCTTTCTTCTAGCATGTTACATTCAATACAGCGTCGAACTCCATCGCGGTGGAGGACTCACCCACCATATCATGAACCACGCGTAGACTACCGAGTTTATGGGTACACAAGGAACCATGGAAGGTAACCCACATCCCTCCGCCACGCAATTCAGCACACCGTGGGTGTAAGCACATGAAAAAGCAGACCTATAACCTAAAACAAGCGTAACTTTTACGTTCGTTGTCCCTTCGGGGCATACTTTTTTCTAGAAAGCTTGTGGCGAGGCCAACACCGACAAAAAGCAAAATTCAAAGAGTAGAATAGTATATAATTTTATAAAAAATAAATACTTCCCTATGGTTGAGATACCGCCTCGAGTACCTCCTACTACTAGCATGTTACATTCAATACAGCGTTGAACTCCATCACGGTAGAGGACTCGCCCACCGTATCATGAACCGCGCCTAGACTACCGAGTTTATGGGTACACAAGGAACCATGGAAGATAACCCACACCCCTCGGTCACGCGGTTCAGCACACTGTGGCTGTAAGCACACGAAAAAGGAGACCTATAACCTAAAACAAGCGTAACTTTTGCGTCCGCTGTCCATTTGGGGCATACTTTTTTTCTAGAAAGCTTGCGGCGAGGCTAACACCGACAAAAAGCGAAATTCAAAGAGTAGAATAGTATATAATTTTATAAAAAATACTTCCCTATGGTTGAGATACCGCCCTGAGTACCTCCTTTCTGCTAGCATGTTACATTCAATACAGCGTCGAACTCCATCGCGGTGGGGGACTCACCCACCATATCCTGAACCGCGCCTAGGCTACCGAGTTTATGGCTACACAAGGAACCATGGAAGGTAACCCACATCCCTCGGCCACGTGGTTCAGCACACCGTGGGTGTAAGCACATGAAAAAGAAGACCTATAACCTAAAATAAGCATAACTTTTGCGTTCGTTGTCTGTTGGGGGCATACTTTTTTTCTATAAATCTTCCAGCGAGGCCAACATCGACAAAAAGCGAAATTCAAAGAGTAGAATAGTACATAATTTTTTAAAAAATAAATACTTCCCTATGGTTGAGATACCACCCCAAGTACCTCCTTTCTTCTAGCATGTTACATTCAATACAGCGTCGAACTCCATCGCGGTGGAGGACTCACCCACCATATCATGAACCACGCGTAGACTACCGAGTTTATGGGTACACAAGGAACCATGGAAGGTAACCCACATCCCTCCGCCACGCAATTCAGCACACCGTGGGTGTAAGCACATGAAAAAGCAGACCTATAACCTAAAACAAGCGTAACTTTTACGTTCGTTGTCCCTTCGGGGCATACTTTTTTCTAGAAAGCTTGTGGCGAGGCCAACACCGACAAAAAGCAAAATTCAAAGAGTAGAATAGTATATAATTTTATAAAAAATAAATACTTCCCTATGGTTGAGATACCGCCTCGAGTACCTCCTACTACTAGCATGTTACATTCAATACAGCGTTGAACTCCATCACGGTAGAGGACTCGCCCACCGTATCATGAACCGCGCCTAGACTACCGAGTTTATGGGTACACAAGGAACCATGGAAGATAACCCACACCCCTCGGTCACGCGGTTCAGCACACTGTGGCTGTAAGCACACGAAAAAGGAGACCTATAACCTAAAACAAGCGTAACTTTTGCGTCCGCTGTCCGTTTGGGGCATACTTTTTTTCTAGAAAGCTTGCGGCGAGGCTAACACCGACAAAAAGCGAAATTCAAAGAGTAGAATAGTATATAATTTTATAAAAAATACTTCCCTATGGTTGAGATACCGCCCTGAGTACCTCCTTTCTGCTAGCATGTTACATTCAATACAGCGTCGAACTCCATCGCGATGGAGGACTCGCCTACCATATCATGAACCACGCGTAGACTACCGAGTTTATGGGTACACAAGGAACCATGGAAGGTAACCCACATCCCTCCGCCATGCAATTCCGCACACCGTGGGTGTAAGCACATGAAAAAGCAGACCTATAACCTAAAACAAGCGTAACTTTTGCGTTCGTTGTCCGTTCGGGGCATAGTTTTTTTCTATAAATCTTCCGGCGAGGCCAACATCGACAAAAAGCAAAATTCAAAGAGTAGAATAGTACATAATTTTATAAAAAAATAAATACTTCCCTATGGTTGAGATACCGCCCCAAGTACCTCCTACTGCTAGCATGTTACATTCAATACAGCGTTGAACTCCATTGTGGTGGAGGACTCGCCCCCCATATCATGAACCATGCCGAGACTACCGCGTTTGTGGGTACACAAGGAACTATGGAAGGTAACCCACATCATTCGGGCACGCAGTTCATCACACCAAGGATGTAAGCACATGAAAAAGGAGACCTATAACCTAAAACAAGCGTAACTTTTGCGTCCGTTGTCCATTTGGGGCATACTTTTTTTCTAGAAAGCTTGCGGCCAGGCCAACATCGACAAAAAGCAAAATTCAAAGAGTAGAATAGTATATAATTTTTAAAAAATAAATACTTCCCTATGATTGAGATACCGCCCCGAGTACCTCCTTTTTGCTAGCATGTTACATTCAATACAACATCAAACTCCATCGCGGTGGAGGATTCGCCCACATATCATGAACTGCGCCTAGATTACTGCGTTTATGGGTACACAAGGAACCATGGAAGGTAAGCCACATCATTTGGGCACATGGTTCAGCACATCGTGGGTGTAAGGACATGAAAAATGAGTCATATAACCTAAAACAAGCGTAACTTTTACGTTCGTTGTCCCTTCGGGGCATACTTTTTTCTAGAAAGCTTGTGGCGAGGCCAACACCGACAAAAAGCAAAATTCAAGGAGTAGAATAGTATATAATTTTATAAAAAATAAATACTTCCCTATGGTTGAGATACCGCCTCGAGTACCTCCTACTACTAGCATGTTACATTCAATACAGCGTTGAACTCCATCACGGTAGAGGACTCGCCCACCGTATCATGAACCGCGCCTAGACTACCGAGTTTATGTGTACACAAGGAACCATGGAAGATAACCCACATCCCTCGGTCACGCGGTTCAGCACACTGTGGCTGTAAGCACACGAAAAAGGAGACCTATAACCTAAAACAAGCGTAACTTTTGCGTCCGCTGTCCGTTTGGGGCATACTTTTTTTCTAGAAAGCTTGCGACGAGGCTAACACCGACAAAAAGCGAAATTCAAAGAGTAGAATAGTATATAATTTTATAAAAAATACTTCCCTATGGTTGAGATACCGCCCTGAGTACCTCCTTTCTGCTAGCATGTTACATTCAATACAGCGTCGAACTCCATCGCGATGGAGGACTCGCCTACCATATCATGAACCGCGCCTAGACTACCGAGTTTATGGGTACACAAGGAACCATGGAAGGTAACCCACATCCCTCGGCCACGCGGTTTAGCACAACGTGGGTGTAAGCACACGAAAAAGGAGACCTATAACCTAAAACAACCGTAACTTTTGCATTCGTTGTCTGTTTAGGGCATAATTTTTTTCTAGAAAGCTTCCGGCGAGGCCAACATCGACAAAAAGTGAAATTCAAAGAGTAGAATAGTACATAATTTAATAAAAAATAAATACTTCCCTATGATTGAGATACCGCCCCGAGTACCTCCTTTTTGCTAGCATGTTACATTCAATACAACATCAAACTCCATCGCGGTGGAGGATTCGCCCACCATATCATGAACTGCGCCTAGACTACTGCGTTTATGGGTACACAAGGAACTATGGAAGGTAACCCACATCATTCGGGCACATGGTTCAGCATACCGTGGGTGTAAGCACATGAAAAATGAGTCGTATAACCTAAAACAAGAGTAACTTTTACGTTCATTGTCCCTTCGGGGCATACTTTTTTCTAGAAAGCTTGTGGCGAGACCAACACCGACAAAAAGCGAAATTCAAAGAGTAGAATAGTATATAATTTTATAAAAACTAAATACTTCCCTATGGTTGAGATACCGCCTCGAGTACCTCCTACTACTAGCATGTTACATTCAATACAGCGTCGAACTCCATCGCGATGGAGGACTCGCCTACCATATCATGAACCACGCGTAGACTACCGAGTTTATGGGTACACAAGGAACCATGGAAGGTAACCCACATCCCTCCGCCACGCAATTCAGCACACCGTGGGTGTAAGCACATGAAAAAGCAGACCTATAACCTAAAACAAGCGTAACTTTTGCGTTCGTTGTCCGTTCGGGGTATAGTTTTTTTCTATAAATCTTCCGGCGAGGCCAACATCGACAAAAAGCAAAATTCAAAGAGTAGAATAGTACATAATTTTATAAAAAAATAAATACTTCCCTATGGTTGAGATATCGCCCCAAGTACCTCCTACTGCTAGCATGTTACATTCAATACAGCGTTGAACTCCATTGTGGTGGAGGACTCGCCCCCCATATCATGAACCATGCCGAGACTACCGCGTTTGTGGGTACACAAGGAACTATGGAAGGTAACCCACATCATTCGGGCACGCAGTTCATCACACCAAGGATGTAAGCACATGAAAAAGGAGACCTATAACCTAAAACAAGCGTAACTTTTGCGTCCGTTGCTTTTTTTCTAGAAAGCTTGCGGCCAGGCCAACATCGACAAAAAGCAAAATTCAAAGAGTAGAATAGTATATAATTTTTAAAAAATAAATACTTCCCTATGATTGAGATACCGCCCCGAGTACCTCCTTTTTGCTAGCATGTTACATTCAATACAACATCAAACTCCATCGCGGTGGAGGATTCGCCCACATATCATGAACTGCGCCTAGATTACTGCGTTTATGGGTACACAAGGAACCATGGAAGGTAAGCCACATCATTTGGGCACATGGTTCAGCACACCGTGGGTGTAAGGACATGAAAAATGAGTCATATAACCTAAAACAAGCGTAACTTTTACGTTCGTTGTCCCTTCGGGGCATACTTTTTTCTAGAAAGCTTGTGGCGAGGCCAACACCGACAAAAAGCAAAATTCAAAGAGTAGAATAGTATATAATTTTATAAAAAATAAATACTTCCCTATGGTTGAGATACCGCCTCGAGTACCTCCTACTACTAGCATGTTACATTCAATACAGCGTTGAACTCCATCACGGTAGAGGACTCGCCCACCGTATCATGAACCGCGCCTAGACTACCGAGTTTATGGGTACACAAGGAACCATGGAAGATAACCCACATCCCTCGGTCACGCGGTTCAGCACACTGTGGCTGTAAGCACACGAAAAAGGAGACCTATAACCTAAAACAAGAGTAACTTTTACGTTCGTTGTCCCTTCGGGGCATACTTTTTTCTAGAAAGCTTGTGGCGAGGCCAACACCGACAAAAAGCGAAATTCAAAGAGTAGAATAGTATATAATTTTATAAAAAATAAATACTTCCATATGGTTGAGATACCGCCTCGAGTACCTCCTACTACTAGCATGTTACATTCAATACAGCGTCGAACTCCATCACGGTAGAGGACTCGCCCACCGTATCATGAACCGCGCCTAGACTACCGAGTTTATGGGTACACAAGGAACCATAGAAGATAACCCACATCCCTCGGACACGCGGTTCACCACACCGTGGCTGTAAGCACACGAAAAAGGAGACCTATAACCTAAAACAAGCGTAACTTTTGCGTCCGTTGTCCGTTTGGGGCATACTTTTTTTCTAGAAAGCTTGCGGCGAGGCCAACACCGACAAAAAGCGAAATTCAAAGAGTAGAATAGTATATAATTTTATAAAAAATACTTCCCTATGGTTGAGATACCGCCCTGAGTACCTCCTTTCTGCTAGCATGTTACATTCAATACAGCGTCGAAATCCATCGCAATGGAGAACTCGCCCACCATATCATGAACCGCGCCTAGACTACCGAGTTTATGGGTACACAAGGAACCATGGAAGGTAACCCACATCCCTCAGCCACGCGGTTCGGCACACCGTGGGTGTAAGCACACGAAAAACGAGACCTATAACCTAAAACAAGCGAAACTTTTGCGTTCGTTGTCCGTTCGGGGCAAACTTTTTTTCTAGAAAGCTTGCGGCGAGGCCAACACCGACAAAAAGCAAAATTCAAAGAGTAGAATAGTATGTAATATTTAAAAATAAATACTTCCCTATGATTGAGATACCGCCACGAGTACCTCCTTTTTGCTAGCATGTTACATTCAATACAACATCAAACTCCATCGCGGTGGAGGATTCGCCCACCATATCATGAACTGCGCCTAGGCTACTGTGTTTATGGGTACACAAGGAACCATGGAAGGTAACCCACATCACTCGGGCACACGGTTCAGCACACCGTGGGTGTAAGCACACGAAAAATGAGACATATAACCTAAAACAAGCGTAAGTTTTGCGTTCGTTGTCCGTTCGGGGCATACTTTTTTCTAGAAAGCTTGTGGCGAGGCCAACACCGACAAAAAGCGAAATTCAAAGAGTAGAATAGTATATAATTTTATAAAAAATAAATACTTCTCTACGGTTGAGATACCGCCTCGAGTACCTCCTACTACTAGCATGTTACATTCAATACAGCGTTGAACTCCATCACGGTAGAGGACTCGCCCACCGTATCATGAACCGCGCCTAGACTACCGAGTTTATGGGTACACAAGGAACCATGGAAGATAACCCACATCCCTCGGTCACGCGGTTCAGCACACTGTGGCTGTAAGCACACGAAAAAGGAGACCTATAACCTAAAACAAGAGTAACTTTTACGTTCGTTGTCCCTTCGGGGCATACTTTTTTCTAGAAAGCTTGTGGCGAGGCCAACACCGACAAAAAGCGAAATTCAAAGAGTAGAATAGTATATAATTTTATAAAAAATAAATACTTCCATATGGTTGAGATACCGCCTCGAGTACCTCCTACTACTAGCATGTTACATTCAATACAGCGTCGAACTCCATCACGGTAGAGGACTCGCCCACCGTATCATGAACCGCGCCTAGACTACCGAGTTTATGGGTACACAAGGAACCATAGAAGATAACCCACATCCCTCGGACACGCGGTTCACCACACCGTGGCTGTAAGCACACGAAAAAGGAGACCTATAACCTAAAACAAGCGTAACTTTTGCGTCCGTTGTCCGTTTGGGGCATACTTTTTTTCTAGAAAGCTTGCGGCGAGGCCAACACCGACAAAAAGCGAAATTCAAAGAGTAGAATAGTATATAATTTTATAAAAAATACTTCCCTATGGTTGAGATACCGCCCTGAGTACCTCCTTTCTGCTAGCATGTTACATTCAATACAGCGTCGAAATCCATCGCAATGGAGAACTCGCCCACCATATCATGAACCGCGCCTAGACTACCGAGTTTATGGGTACACAAGGAACCATGGAAGGTAACCCACATCCCTCAGCCACGCGGTTCGGCACACCGTGGGTGTAAGCACACGAAAAAGGAGACCTATAACCTAAAACAAGCGAAACTTTTGCGTTCGTTGTCCGTTCGGGGCAAACTTTTTTTCTAGAAAGCTTGCGGCGAGGCCAACACCGACAAAAAGCAAAATTCAAAGAGTAGAATAGTATGTAATATTTAAAAATAAATACTTCCCTATGATTGAGATACCGCCACGAGTACCTCCTTTTTGCTAGCATGTTACATTCAATACAACATCAAACTCCATCGCGGTGGAGGATTCGCCCACCATATCATGAACTGCGCCTAGGCTACTGTGTTTATGGGTACACAAGGAACCATGGAAGGTAACCCACATCACTCGGGCACACAGTTCAGCACACCGTGGGTGTAAGCACACGAAAAATGAGACATATAACCTAAAACAAGCGTAAGTTTTGCGTTCGTTGTCCGTTCGGGGCATACTTTTTTCTAGAAAGCTTGTGGCGAGGCCAACACCCACAAAAAGCGAAATTCAAAGAGTAGAATAGTATATAATTTTATAAAAAATAAATACTTCTCTACGGTTGAGATTCCGCCCCGAGTACCTCCTACTGCTAGCATGTTACGTTCAATACAGCGTCGAAATCCATCACGGTATAGGACTCACCCACCGTATTATGAACCGCGCCTAGACTACCGAGTTTATGGGTACACAAGGAACCATGGAAGATAACTCACATCCCTCGGTCACGCGGTTCAGCACACCGTGGCTGTAAGCACATGAAAAAGGAGACCTATAACCTAAAACAAGCATAACTTTTGCGTCCGTTGTCCGTTTGGGGCATACTTTTTTTCTAGAAAGCTTGCGGCGAGGCCAACATCAACAAAAAGCGAAATTCAAAGAGTAGAATAGCATATAATTTTATAAAAAATAAATACTTCCCTATGGTTGAGATACCGCCCCGAGTACCTCCTACTGTTAGCATGTTACGTTCAATACAGCGTCGAACTCCATCACGGTAGAGGACTCACCCACCGTATCATGAACCGCGCCTCGACTACGAAGTTTATGGGTACACAACGAATCATGGAAGATAACTCACATCCCTCGGTCACGCGGTTCAGCACACCATGGCTGTGAGCACACGAAAAAGGAGACCTATAACCTAAAACAAGCGTAACTTTGCGTCCGTTGTCCGTTTGGGGCATACTTTTTTTCTAGAAAGCTTGCGGCCAGGCCAACATCGACAAAAAGCAAAATTCAAAGAGTAGAATAGTATATAATTTTTAAAAAATAAATACTTCCCTATGATTGAGATACCGCCCCGAGTACCTCCTTTTTGCTAGCATGTTACATTCAATACAACATCAAACTCCATCGCGGTGGAGGATTCGCCCACATATCATGAACTGCGCCTAGACTACTGCGTTTATGGGTACACAAGGAACCATGGAAGGTAAGCCACATCATTCGGGCACATGGTTCAGCACACCGTGGGTGTAAGGACATGAAAAATGAGTCATATAACCTAAAACAAGCGTAACTTTTACGTTCGTTGTCCCTTCGGGGCATACTTTTTTCTAGAAAGCTAGTGGCGAGGCCAACACCGACAAAAAGCAAAATTCAAAGAGTAGAATAGTATATAATTTTATAAAAAATAAATACTTCCCTATGGTGTAGATACCGCCTCGAGTACCTCCTACTACTAGCATGTTACATTCAATACAGCGTTGAACTCCATCACGGTAGAGGACTCGCCCACCGTATCATGAACCGCGCCTAGACTACCGAGTTTATGGGTACACAAGGAACCATGGAAGATAACCCACATCCCTCGGTCACGCGGTTCAGCACACTGTGGCTGTAAGCACACGAAAAAGGAGACCTATAACCTAAAACAAGCGTAACTTTTGCGTCCGCTGTCCGTTTGGGGCATACTTTTTTTCTAGAAAGCTTGCGGCGAGGCTAACACCGACAAAAAGCGAAATTCAAAGAGTAGAATAGTATATAATTTTATAAAAAAATACTTCCCTATGATTGAGATACCGCCCTGAGTACCTCCTACTACTAGCATGTTACATTCATACAGCGTCGAACTCCATCACGGTAGAGGACTCGCCCACCGTATCATGAACCGCGCCTAGACTACCGAGTTTATGGTACACAAGGAACCATGGAAGATAACCCACATCCCTCGGACATGCGGTTCAGCACACCGTGGCTGTAAGCACACGAAAAAGGAGACCTATAACCTAAAACAACCGTAACTTTTGTGTCCGTTTTCCGTTTGGGGCATACTTTTTTTCTAGAAAGCTTGCGGCGAGGCCAACACCGACAAAAAGCGAAATTCAAAGAGTAGAATAGTATATAATTTTATAAAAAATACTTCCCTATGGTTGAGATACCGCCCTGAGTACCTCCTTTCTGCTAGCATGTTACATTCAATAGAGCGTCGAACTCCATCGCAATGGAGAACTCGCCCACCATATCATGAACCGCGCCTAGACTACCGGTTTATGGGTACACAAGGAACCATGGAAGGTAACCCACATCCCTCAGCCACGCGGTTCGACACACCGTGGGTGTAAGCACACGAAAAAGGAGACCTATAACCTAAAACAAGCGAAACTTTTGCGTTCGTTGTCCGTTCGGGGCAAACTTTTTTTCTAGAAAGCTTGCAGCGAGGCCAACACCGACAAAAAGCAAAATTCAAAGAGTAGAATAGTATGTAATATTAAAAATAAATACTTCCCAATGATTGAGATACCGCCCCGAGTACCTCCTTTTTGCTAGCATGTTACATTCAATACAACATCAAACTCCATCGCGGTGGAGGATTCGCCCACCATATCATGAACTGCGCCTAGGCTACTGTGTTATGGGTACACAAGGAACCATGGAAGGTAACCCACATCACTCGGGCACACGGTTCAGCACACCGTGGGTGTAAGCACACGAAAAATGAGACATATAACCTAAAACAAGCGTAACTTTTGCGTTCGTTGTCCGTTCGGG